>JANJYP010028676.1:0-13648 GCA_024605115.1 Rastrelliger brachysoma
GCCACAAACTATCGTCTCGCGGGCCGCAATTGGCCCGCGAGTTTGAGACCCCTGGTCTACACTGTATATTCACCATCCTGAAGTCTTTTCAAACAGCTATGCTAAAGCTGCATCCCTGTATGTATCCAACTGCTGGCCTAAGTAATAATCTAATACCATATGCTGTTTAAATGCATTGGTCATTTTGTGTGTTAATTAATGCTGACTTTCAAAAATTGCCCTAGTGAAACATATGCAGCAGCTGTTTCAAAAAGGGTTGCTCATTCATGTGGAACACAATATATAAAATCAGCAGAATGTTTTTTAACATTTACCAGTCCTAGAATGACACTTGATGGGAGAGATTATGAGTCATCATTGCTTTACCTTTGCAAATGGTCTGGTGAGAGGTTTGCGGTGTTGTACAAAGAAATATAATGTGTGGGAAGCCCACAGCCCTGACGAATGTGATGTGCCATCAGGTAGAAATCCACCCTGAATGAAAGAAAAACAACAAGAAAAGCATCAGTGTTAAAAACCCACCAGGAGACTGTAGGTTGCTGTATTGTTTAAAAGAAGTGCATCTGTGCTGCTTGGAATGCATGAGACCAGGCTCAAACATCTCCAGTGTAAACCAGTTTTCAGGCCTACTGTGGGATCGCTGTATCACAAACCACATGAACTGCAGAAGATTATAGATTGCTTTTCAGCTCTCTACCTGAAATGTCTACATTATACTGTGTGCACTATGCACTTGTACAATGGGTAAATTTTGTCACATTAGTGTTGAAATTCAAACATGGCCATTACTGTCTGCTGTACCAAATGATTAGAGACTGCTAAACAGCTGATGGTTTGTATAGTAGAGCTTAGTGCAAAGACACGTATAATGCAGTGGTATATTGTGGAGATGCTCACCACAGTAACAATATCCTTTTATATTACAATTTATAATCTGAAAGTGGTCCTTCCTCTTTCACAGCAAAGCAAATATGAGTGTTAGTACAGAAGTATGCAATATGAATCACAGTATAACTTCTCTAATCCTAAAACAACCACATACTAACATACAGTCTGAATTGCCCGTTTGCCCTCAAACCACAAGCAAAGCACACTAGAGTTGCAATGGCACCAATTCACACCAGCCAAGCAAACAATACTTTTAAAACACCAAACCCAACAACTTTGTTGTTATCTGTCTATTTTATTTCTTTTTATATCTGTTTTAATTATTTCTCATTCATTTTTAAACACTATGTTTAAATTGCTTTTTATGTCAATCTTTCTGCATTGTATGTAAAGCACTTTGAGTTGCCTTGTTGTGGAAATGTGCTATACAAATAAACTTGCCTTGCCTTTGTTTAAATCAAACCAGCTATGTTATGTGTGAGAGGACTGTAACTAAGACTAACAGCTTGTTTTCTACCTGTTTAGAAAGAGCTTCTTGTAAGAGATTATTCACTTGGATAAACTAAAACTGACCAGTTTTTCTCAGTGAGGGTGTGATCCAAAATAGTTCCAGGTGGAGGTGTCCCGAAGCGGTTTGAAGCGCAGGAATAGAAGGTGGTGGTGATGCGCTTTTGGACGACGATGAAGACCAGCTTGGGCTCATAGTCGGGGAACGACTCGAAGCATTTGATCAGCTGTGGGATCTCGTAATGTTCCACTATCTCCAGCTGACCATGTGATACACCATCCCGATACACTACAATCTTTTCTGGCAACCTGTGGTTCACCTGTACAGAATATGGGCATGTATTAACAAATTGGGACTTCATTAATTAGAAGAATTAGAAGGCAAAAACCAATATATGATGCACTCTACAAATGTAGGGATGCAAGGATGAAGTTGGGTAAAAAGCTTTTAAAAACACACTGCTCTATCCTTTATATTTTAAAGCTGCAGTATGTACTTATTTTTGTGTTTGCTAAAATTGTCATAATGATCTGATAGTAATCAATCAGAGCGAGGATTGTCAATTAAACATGTGCACGGGCTGCTGTCAGCGCTACTTGTACATGCAACACACAGACATCGCAACTCTCCCGGAAGTCCAGGAGTCTCCCTCATATTGATAGCAGCTTCCTGACACCCACAAATGAAATTCAGGAGGGTCAAACTTTATGATATACTCTTGCTCAAGTCTCTTTTTAAATTTTAATCTGAACAAGACTTTTAAAACTAAATACATTAACTGACATTTTTTGATCCACATAAAATGTAAGCTTTCCTTCTTCTGTATGTTTTATTAGCACTAAATTACTAAATGGAACAGAGAGGGAAAAGAAGGGATGCCCCCAGTCATTTGTGATCTTTGGCCTCGCCTAAAGGGATAAGTGGTGCTGAGGAGGAAGGGGAGGGGGGCTTGAATTACAAGACATTGTAATACATGCTCATAGTACTCACCTCATAGTACTTCTGCAGTGCAGCCAGTAGGCACACTCTGAAGCCACTGATTAGCTCCTCGGTGGGTGCTTGGAAAGTTACTCTGGAGTACCAGCGAGTCAATGAGCTGGAGAGGAACAAGTCCAACGTGAAAGAAATGATTTTTTACTACTGTTACTTTTAGATTTTATTAATGAAAAGAGCAATTTTGAAGTAGTCTGCTTACGGTATATTCTAACAAAGATTTTTGGCATAAATGTGCAGAGTGAATGTTTTTATTCTAAGGATATAGTAATGGTTTGTCTTTAAGTCTCATCTTTCAGAAATTAAGTCAAAGCTGTGCACAAGGCAATGATATCAAAATCATCCAGGTAATCACATGAATTTAGGAACTCTGAGCATCTATGGACAAAATATGAAATCCTGCACTGTCTGAGTTTGTTTGAACAGGAAATAAAGTATACCTGTTCACACTGGCAACAAAGCCCATGACAGACCGACGAGACTTGCTGGTGTCATGGTGGACATCAACTCCAACCACCATCAAGTTTTTCTGTTCAAATAAAACAGAGGTCTTATTATTTCCCTGTTGCCTGCTGTCATGTTAGAACCCATCATTATATTTCCCTTCCGATATGACACTACTTTTAATATGCAGCATTATGTTTAGTCAACAGTACCTTACTGTAAAATAAAAAATACATCATGAACCAGAAAAATCATGTCTAAACATTTTCGTTAATAACAATCAGTACAGTATAGATTTCAGTAAATAAGCTGTTGCTCTTGTACTAACCAGTGGCACGCTGACAGTCCACAACTCTCCCCCTAACTTGCTGTTCATTTGCAGGAGAATCTTTTGGGCGACGCTCTTCAACTTCTGTGGCTGGGAAATGGTCCGGGCATTGATGGCCTAATGACAAATAAGTTTAGTCAATAATTCACTGAACTGAATACCAATACAGGACAAGGAGAAGGCTGAGTAGCTGGGGTTAAGTCATTTCTGAAGCAGGCAGCAATGTAGCAGCAAAAGTAGAACTGTGTTGTCGTAGGCAGACTGAATGAGTCAAGGGTATATGAAACATTTATAAACTGATTTTCTTTAACCATTGCAAAGTCTCAGTGCAGGGCTCCAGACTGCGACCAAATGGTCGCATTCTGCTACCAAGAGTGTGCAACTGAAATTTACATCCAGTTGCACATGCGCAACCAAAACCCCCTCCCCACCTCTCCTTTATTTTATATGTTACAAGTTGTGAGTCAATGAATCCAGGATCCGTGGTAGGCCAGCGTGAGAAGGACGGGGAATGGCCACTGTTAGTGTAGAAGGAGGGTCTTCACCACTGTGTCTGACTGTCACACACAGACAGCTGCACACGCTGATACGGAGCAGCTGATGTTAGCCTAGCCTCTACTGCAGATGCTACTTGTCCGCTGCTCTCCTCTGCTCTCAGACAGAGTTCAATACCTGTCTCTACATAAGGTGAAAAACTTCGCTGGTAAAACAGAGGAGTAATGACCAATTTACATTGTAGCGAGCATTGAGAGCCTGGTGTTTGTATGCTACAATTAAAAGGTGCATTCAAGCTGTACATGAAAGTTGGAATCCAAATCCATTTTCATCTGCGAGTGGTGGTACAGCAATCTTGTGATCGCACTGCACAACGGCAAAGTGGCTGTTGCCACGGTAACATCTAGCAGTAGTAATGGCGAGGTAAACACACCATAAAGTCCAAAAGTGAGCAGAAAATGTGCAGTTCATATGGCCGTGTCCATGGAGGTGGATGAGACAGTTACTGAAGACAATCAGCTGAACTTAACAAAAGTCTATGTATTTTTCCACTGACAACATCGCTGTCCTGTTTTTAGAGGCTGTTGAGTTGCTTTTGTAATCTGAAAAATGACCGAAATGTAATGAAGGTAAATAATGATAAACATCAGTATGATTTTTATGTACACAACAAAACAACAATAACTGAATTAAAATTAATGTTAATACAAACTTTTTCTATTTTCTATAAACTTTTTCTAAAGTTTGTATGTTAATACAAACTTTTTAAAAAGGAATGAACAGAAATTAAAAAGTGGTTTCATTCCCTTTTCGTGACAAAGTAAGAGCTAGGATGAGGATCAGTATTGGCCAAGCGTTCACTCGCTGTTGTCAGCTGAAGGGGGACGATGGTTACCAACAGATGCTAACTTGGCTGCCACGCTGTTGAACTAGTACGTGTATATCTTGCCTAGTATCTCTAGCCTAGTAATTTTGAATGTGTTGTCTGTCTGGTTATGTTACCGAAGCTATCCTCCATTTATCTTGAGCCAAGTAATGCTTGTAGATAATCATGTAGCAAGTAACTTAAACGCTAACATGCCAGTTTTCGTTGTTACATGCTAACTATCGCTAGTAACGTTATTGTGTTTCTGTGTTTCCCATACTTGGATCAATGTGTGGCGCAGTACCCCTCACCCCCAACACACACCGCGGTATTGTCCGGGTTCGGTTGCGGGGGTGTCGCTAAATTGCGACATTGTCTGTCTGCAAGCAGACTGCAAATGTTTGAATAGAGCCTGTATTACATGAGCGCAAATACTACCTGGTGTTGCTTTAAGTCAGCAAGATTTATACTCTGAGAATCATGGATGCTAACAGTTTTGTGCTATTCACTTCCACCTGGCCAAACGTTTCAAACCTGAGAGGGAATGGGGACTTTCACACAGCAGAGCTTCTTAATGGCACTGTAGAGATCATCTCTGTTGCCAACCATAATGCACACCACGAGCTGCAGGTTGGGCTGTAAACAGATAAATGAAAAGAAAATTAACATTTCACAACATGGACTGTTTGAACACAACATGAACTGTAGGCCTGATTAACAGTCCTTTCTGTGTTGCATGTTAGTAATGACAAAAAAATGTATATTACAGTACACATCACTACATCACTCTGATACAGTAAATTTTGCATTGTGTTTTTTTTTTTTTAATGGAGCTGCCTGGAAAAGGCCCTGAATTATAAATAAACAGCGATGTTTGTAGTCAGTTTGTAGTTACTGAGCTAAAACATGCAAAAACATTGAGGACTTGACAGAAACAATTATTCGGGTTGTGGAAGGAACAAAACTAGAAACAATGTCAGTCATTTTGTGGTCTTTTTTCTGCAGCAACCACTTTTTTTATTTATAAGGAGGTGGGTAATGGTATTAGTAATAGTAATGGGTATATAATAACTTGAGGATAAATATTCACATTATTATATGATATTTATAACACAAACACTTATTACTATATAGTCAATGTGCCTCTGGTGTGGAACATATTTACTTTTGTGCAATGTCAAGCTCATTTTAGGTTATTTGTAGTAGCAGAAATACTAAGACTCAAACACCAATATGACCAAAGTGTCATGCAGCAGAGAATTTGTATGAAAGTTTACTGTCTGCGTAAGCTGACAGAGAAATATACAAAAATTCTTTTATCATCTGTCAGGTAATATTAACGGTCTACTTTCATGTCACACCTCACTAGAGAGCTGGGAATGGATGGTCTTGATGTATGTCTCTGTGCGATCATCCCTCAGCTCTACACGAATGGGTCGGTCCAGTCTTAGCCCTATAGGCCCGGCCACCTTGTTGAAGGTGGAAACCAGCTCTTCAACTTGTTCTATGCAGCGTCGTGGGTAGAAGATAGCCCAGATGTTCAATGGGATCTAAGAGTAACACATATCAGTCAGTGAAAAAAACAGAATACAGCAGCCAGCAAACATCACACCTTCCCTTTCACTTAAAGCAGATATACTGTGTCCAAGCGTGTGTATAAGCAACTCTGGATGCTGTCACCGCAACCAGAGTTTAGAATTAAGTCTACAAACATCACTGAATACATCAACTGGCTAAATAGCTTTATATGTTACGTTGCAGTTACATGAAGAGGAATGGAAAAAAAGGAAACACTCACAGAGCTGATTGAAGGATCCTTGACAATTTCTCTGGACCAGGACAAATCAGTACCGGTGGGATAGGATGAAGACTTGAGACAGATAGTTTCAAGGGGCAGTTTTCTACCTTTAATCTGTAAGTGAGAAAAGTGATACACAATATACTATTGAAATAAAAAGTAAAGAAGAGTAGGAGTAAGGAAAGATATGTCGAAATGCTGTCAAAGCTGAGATTTGACAGGGGAAGACATGAAGCAACTTAAGATCAGAGCACACTGATACAGGACTTAAAACTTCTTTAGTCCTTAGCTAATGCCTGTATAAGGGCCTCACCACCAGGATGTCTGAGCCAATCTCCAGTCCCCATCGGGTGAGCTCCTTCTTACTGTCAGGATTGGCAGTGATGTTCATCAGGAGCTGCTTTATTGATTGGCTGTGCTGCTCACCGCTCACATTGATGTGCATGGTCAGGTCCTACAATATGTGAAAAGAAAAAAAACTTTAGGTGTCATTAGGTAACATTTTTAAGTTGTTTAACACATTGTATTCTTAGCAATTTTCACCACCTCACACTAAAAAAAATGTCAAAATTTAACTGCTAGAACCTCTGCTAATGTACACCAGTCTTTGTTAACCAAAATGAAGCCTTGCGTTAGTTCATGCAGGACACAGAAGTCATACACCCCAGCTGTAATCAGCTGACAGCCTCTAGTGATTCCGCATACCTGTCAGACACACACCAATCACAGCCTTTCTCACATTAGGAGGTATCCTTTATATATGACTCCCACCCATACGATATCACTGCTTTTAACACACCTGATGTCACTGCTGCTGGCTTGAATTTGCCGACTCCACCCCGGCCGCCACCTTTCTGTTCTTGGCCCTTCTAGGGTCTAGCTGACACGTGTTGCTCTTGCATGTCTTGTTTTGTCCTTCTAGGGGGTTTGCATTACTCTCCCTGGGTCAGCTCAGCAAGCTGCTGACTGATCCAGGGAGTATTTTAAGGTGGACCTTCCAGCGCCAAATACAACTGTATTACCATTTGTTGCAATAAATGATTTGATGTATGACGAGAGTGCTCCTGACTGAATTGGCTCTTGCTGAACAATAAAGCAATCCTGTCCAGAGTGGTGAGCTCAGCTAGCTGGCATGTCACAGCTGATGGTAAAGAAGTCATTTTGAGTATTTCTGACTGCAGAGCGCTAAATGACAGGCCAGCTGTCAAGCTCAACATCTTGACTGATGAGATGAGCTGCATCACAGAGGCAGCTTCTAAAGTAATAGACTCAAACAATATGATACACTTGCACTGGGATATTCAGACCACTAATTATCATTTACACACACAACTTTTACTTAGCTTGATGTATAAGGCTGTTAGAAAAGGAGGTACGATACAGAAAAAGCTCAATGATCTGATGCTTCTGAGCAGCAAAAGGCAGCAGTCAAATTTGCTGGTTGTAGTTTAAGAATCTAACAGTGACTGAATAAAATCTTTCAGCTTAATTTAAGTTTTACCTTCATTGCTCTGAAGTCCTTCCTCATTTTGTCTGGGATTCCTGTCATGAAGCAAAGTTCTGGTACTAAAAGGATCTCTCCTGTGATAATTTGCTGCAATAAATCCAAACAAAACTGTAAGATTAACCACACAATTACTGCTCAAGTTTGCATGTATAACATTATTTCCACAAAGTATTATGGATACTTCTGATGGACTAGATTTATTTTTATATGTTATATGCATTACTAATTCCTGAGTAGGGCCCCTCACAGGTGAAAATATGGGACAGCTTGCTACTATTAAATCTAATTCAGTGCAATTTTAAAGTGCATGTTGGGCATTCAATATTTAATGTCACCACAAGGGGGCATTTTGATACAACAAATGGGTTGATGTCTGCTGAGAGGTCTTCTATTAAGGGCTATATTATATTATATATATATATTTCAAAACACCTGTGTGTAGCTTAAGCATTTATGTTAAAAGAAACATAAGAGCTTTTTACCTTTCCTCCTTGTTTTGACCTTTCCTTTGGCCGATGCATTAGCAGAGGCTGGTCCATCTCTTTGATTGTAATCCCGTAGTTCTTGCTGTTACAATGTGGAAGCCCATTTAATGACAGTAAATAATATAAGCTTTAAGTAAAAAGAACAAATAAAACTAATGGCAAAAAATAATGAAGACCCTTGCTACTGTTCAAAACAAAATAAATTGCCAGCATTTTCAACCCTGCTATTCTTTTAATGTGCACTTTCTTGCTCAGTTTTGATGGTCTCGCACAAAGCATTCCCACCTGTAGTAGTCCACAAATGTAGTTTTGGTGCCATCCATCAAAGTGAAGGTGTCTTTGGGTGACTTGCTCCACTCAATGGCATCAATGCGGTAGGTGCGGTTGTTGTAGCGGGTGAGGGCGATGCTGCCGACAAGCTCTTTGATGCATTCATCTTGGAAGTTCTCTTTGCTCTCGTGGTACAGCGTATTCCTGGGAGACAGCAGTAGACCAAAGGTCAACCTCCTTTTTCTCTTTAACAGAAAGGCTCTTTTTCCTGTAGCCTTGTTATTTGAGTTTAGGGCAAGATTTCTGTTTATAAATACACTAAGCTTGTTGTATTTATTGCTGCCCTTCAAACAACCTCGCACTTCAACCACATTTCCCAAGGGAGGGCTATATACACACTTCTGTCTTAGTGGAGAGATGCACTAAAGAAGTCCAATATCTTGTAGTGTGATATTTAAATATGTATGACTGTGTCACAGAATGTGTCATTTATATAGTGCTGTAGAGCCTGTTCAGTGTATTCAATGTTTAAACTTGTATGAACATGTAAGAGCACCCATTCAGGAGAAAAATAAATTCATCTATCTGCTAATGCTGCTGCTGATCTGCTGTGTCAACTTACATGATATCCAGCACAGAGTCATTCCGCAACACTTTGTGCGACACGTCCACACACAGGTACAGGCCTCCATCTGTGCGTTTGATAGCAGTTGAATAGCCTGGCCACACCTGCAGCCTACACAGACAGACAAGATAATGAGCAGACTAAATTTGGTATATTAGCTGGAGGCTGCCCTCCAACATGAGAATGCAACTGAGCATTTACCGATGTTTTCCAAGAATGACTGCGCTTTCTGGATCGTAATGATTTCGCCCGACCAGCTTCAGTCCGATGATTTTCATGGCCCTTGAGAGACAAGAACAACTCCTGAGTCATTTCATGCCATTCAATCCTAATACTAATACAGTAACAGCATGCTTAAAATAAATGGCTACATTTCCTTGTTAAAAAAAAGGACTTTTAGAAAATCACTAATTGAACTAGATGACTTCTTATCCAAATGTCTAAAAAGTCCTCCTACAACAAATAAAAATACCCCTAACTGTAATAAATCCTGTCCTTGAAAGAGTATGGAGGGCAACCTGACAAGTTAAGAAAAAGACAGCAGCTTTTCTTTATATCAACAGTAAGTTTTTTTGTAATGCCATTCATCTGGGACATGTTGCAATTTGATAATTCATGTACATCCCAAAACTAAAGTGATCAACCCCAGAGCAGCCTTTTTCTTAAGTACCTCCTCAGCACCACATTGTAGAACGGGATACACAGATCTGAATTGGGTGGCAAAATCTTTGTCATCTGGATTTTGACTTCTATTTCCTCATTATCGGTCCGTCTCACACTCTTGAGAATGACCACCTGTGTATCAAAAACATTTAGGCAAACAAATTGATTATTTACTGTGCAACTCACAATTAAAAAAAAAAATCAACACAATGACATTTTTTTGTAGTGTTGAAGACATGAAGATGAATGATGAACTTAAGATATTACATGATATGGGTACATTGTAGCACTTACGTTATTTAGCTTGACAGGCAGGAAGAGTATTGAGCCATCGAAAGCCACGACTTCTCCTGTTTCTGAGCGGTGTTCTTTCATCATGCCAAAACGCATCGCCATGGATTCAACATTTGGGCTGAAATATAACAGTGAAAACACACAACTTCAATAAATACATACTGATTGTGCGGTATTTTTTGATTTAAGGTTAAATCAACGATCAACATTACAAAGACGCTAGCATTCACAAGAAGACACTTTCACTTATTTCTGCCAGTATTTTTTGTTGAATGGCTACTGAATAGAGGCAACAGTGAATGTTAAGTGATACTTACATGAATGTGACATGGTACTGATAAACAGCCTCATTCTTGCAGCAAATCGGGATGTAGTTTGAGGCAATAGTTATAGGATCTCCTTTTATTCCAGCCTTATTAAGCGGCTCACTGGCCAGAATAGAATACATATGCACAAAAAGATAATTTTAGTACAACAGCACAAGACACACTAACCGCATCTCATCTTAAAAGATAAATTGTGTATCTCTGTAAAGCAAGAGTGAATAGGGGTCCTGGCACAGCAAGTCAACCTCAAAGAATCAGCACTGATAAGGGCTGACTGATCAAACGCACTGTGTTGTCTTGCATTTGTAAAACACTGCACCTGAACACAACACAATGACCAGCTGAGGGCCAGCTGACCGTCAGCATACACATGGTGTATGTTTTGTGCAAAATGTAATAGATATAATTTAATCCGTATGCATCAATATTTATACACAAAGCATTAACATATGCTGTTGACACAAAAACTGAAATTTTGATTCGCACAAGTCAAAATAAGGTGGATAAATATTTTAAGGACAAGCCTCAATATGCATATTAAATTAGTGATTTGCTTTAATGAACCTCTAAAGAGTTCTCTCTCACGGATTGCCAACAAGCTCAAATGCTCTCCAACTAGGCTGAAAAAAGGTGATAGTCTGCTACACACAACTAATGGTGAGTGGAGGTCAGCTTGCTGTGTCACAAGCCAAGGAGGTAAATGGAAAGTAGACAGTATACTTACCTAACTGCCTCCACTTTCAGCTCTACCTTTGCTGGTCCAACAGAGAGATCCGGTACCTCTTGTGTAGTGGAAACAGGGAGTTCAGTTCCTGCATAATATTTGGATATAAACATTTATTACCTTTTTTGTTTAGCACTTATTGAGTTACACATATTATTACCACTTTTCATTATTATAGATTTTTCTTTTAGATTTTGTACCTTTGTTGGAAGCCTGTGAGTCAGTGGCTGTTTGTGCCTCAGA
Organism: Rastrelliger brachysoma; assembly: GCA_024605115.1. Lineage (NCBI taxonomy): Eukaryota > Metazoa > Chordata > Actinopteri > Scombriformes > Scombridae > Rastrelliger > Rastrelliger brachysoma. Next base: position 11,457 of record JANJYP010028676.1, read on the forward strand.
GGTTAAAGAAGGAAACTCAATACCACCCGGGGGAAAAGAGGGGATTAAAGCGCGTCCCTGTCTGATTCCAAGCTGTGGCATTGCTGGTCTTCCAAGTCCAACCATTGTGTGAGGGGACAAACCTTGGCTGTGAAAACTGTAACAAATCAAAATCTCGATAGTCAGTGTTGCATATCAGTTTGGAATACTGATAATAGCTGCAATAATTCAGCAACCATGACAAATCACTGGTTTACATGAGGAAATCATTTGTACATGAAAATAGCTAACTGTAACTGTAATTTGAAGACAACTATAACAGTCTTGCAATAAATCCTTTATGAAGGTTCAAATGTTTTACCGTTTTAGACATGAATATCTACTGTCTATAGTGCAGTTGAACCCTGCTTCCTTCATACTTGCATAGTGTTTCTACTCCTATTATAAATGACTCACAAGGGTATCTAAGAAGCCTTATTAATGAACACAATGAATCTTGTCACTCTTCTGCCACCTACCTGCTGCTGTCCATCACCTCTTCAGGTTTGCAAATGCTCTGTGGGCTACTGATGACACCTACAGCACCTTGTTGCTTCACCTCTCTCATGTCTCCAACTACTCCTCTTCCTGTGACAAAATATAAAAATTCCATCCTTACATGTTCACACAGTGATGGTTATGGTTTCTATGTGATACAAGTTAAATCTGCATTACAAGAAGATCTGATGGGGTCAGTGTGTGTCAGCCCACAGAGGTCTGACCATCATTTCCTGTCCGTCTTTAAAAATCCTACAATTTCCATGAGTACTTACTCACCTAATATATTCTTTCTCCCTGTGTCCTTCTCTATGTCTTTCCCAAGCATACACACATCCATATATGCTGACTGTTCATGCATCTGCAAGCCTTCTGGCACAAGTTAGGTGGAACATGTAACAGCATTAAGGAAGTTATTTCCCTTGATGCACTTTAGTTTATTTTATCTTCCAAATGAATAAATGTAAATGTCCTGCGAACCTGAGTTTTGCTGGGATAACTCGCAGACTGCTTTTTGTACAGAGGAACAGATATCTCCATCTGGGAGGTAAATTTAATTTAAAGATGCATTCAAAACATATATATAAGCTACTCTCCACAGAGAGGCATTAAATGTTAATTTTTTACATTCATTAATTTATTGTATTTTTAAAACTCCTAATAGTGAATGTTTTCTGTGTATCAAGTCCCTCTCACACCATGCAGTTTCTTTGTGGTGGGAGTGTGCCAAAGCTTTATTATGCATGACACTATTTAAGGAAGTTACTGCGTTATTAACATAATTAAGATTACTCTACAACTTTATTCAAAAGTAATCAAAATACAAAAAAACAAGTTTTCTATGACAACATATGTAAGACACATAATGTCAACAGCTATAATTGTCAGATTGTCAATAAATGGTGCCAGCCGAATTTGATTTCATTAAAAGCTGTGTTCTAAATACCCACCCACTGGGAGTGTCCCTCTTCCCCATGTGGTCACTGAGGGCTCAATGCCCATTGTTCTAAACATGGACATGAGTGCTGTTCCTTGTCCACTGCTCGGAATATCAACCTGTAAACAGACAAAAGCTTTAGTAATATGTAAAAAAAAAACAAAAAACATGCACATGGTATGAGTACATACACATTTCTAGTTCTAACTATCGCTTTTGTTGGCAATGTTGGCTCTCTTTTCGTGTCATGGTTTCACATGGAGGTGTCTGTTCGTATGGAGACTCCAGACTTTGCAGGATTGTGCCTCTAGCTACTCCCACCTTTGGTTCAGCTGCTGGAAAAAGTCCTTTGGCTTGGCCAGGTCGTCCATCATCAGGCTGCATCAACAGTCCTCTGCCCCTCCCAACTACAGTTACTCCTGGTGGTTGTGGGGTAGTGCCATGAGTAAAAAAACCTCTGGCTTGTCCAAAACTAGGCTCTTCTTTAGAGAGCGGGAGTCCTCTACTACGTCCTCCAGCTGGCAACTCAGGCTGTAGTCCGCGTCCACGTCCCAGCCAAGGAGTGGCTGTCATATCGCCACGGTCAGGAGGCTTGAATGGATCCATTTGGTCAGCTTCTGATATTATCAGTTAACTGCAAAGAAAAAACACATATAATGAATGTTTATTGAAGTCTCATTAATGGTCTACCACAGAAGCAAACGAGGCATGTCAAAAACGTAGTCTGTTGTAGCAAACA
>JANJYP010028685.1:0-12532 GCA_024605115.1 Rastrelliger brachysoma
ATTACCATTGTTTCATTTGAAAATGCTCCATCTTCATATGCCTATTTTCTCTCTCTCTCCTAGGAGGCCCAGTGCTGTTGAGTGTCTTCGTCATCCTTGGTTTAAGGTAGATACTGATTCAAAAAAACGAATCATCCTGCCTGTTCACCGGCACAGAATTTATATTCATGTTTCCACCCGCTAATCACGACTCCCCTCCCCTTTTATTTTGCAGTCACCAACAAATAAGAATATCGGCACAGCAATGCTAAAGCAAGTTTTGTCAAGAAGGAGATGGCAGGTAAGGCATGCACTTAGACACATAAAGACTTTTAGGGCCCCGAGAGCAATTAAGCATTTAAGACAGGTTTTACTTAAGATCAATACTCTTTGTAATTAGAATAATTTAACTACTTGGACTGTTTTTTTTTAATAAAGATCCACAAGCACAAGACCCCACTCATTAATTTTGATGAAAACAGCTCCTGAAACAATTTAACCTTGTCAAAATGAAATTATTTGGAGTAATAATAATTGATATGTTAACGAAAAGTTAGGAAATCATCCATGTTTACCTGGTCATACCAAGCTGTAGATCAGTTCACCCTGACAATATGAAATACATATGAAATATTAAATTAAATAAATAAAATCTCGGTTAACAAATGCACTCATGAGCTTGTTTATCACACTTCTCTCTATNGTGAAATTAAATAAATAAAATCTCGGTCAACAAATGCACTCATGAGCTTGTTTATCACACTTCTCTCTATTGTTTTTTTTTTCCAGCGTTCACTTATCAGCTACAAATCCAAGATGGTGATGCGGTCTATCCCAGAACTCTTGAATGACTCATCCAGCCACGTCTCCATTGCTGTGGCCCGGCATTTAAAAGAAGATTCCCCGCCTCCCTCCTCTTCTTCCGATTCAGATGCAGATGTAGATGAGCTTCCTTTCATTCCTATGCCACTGTCCATGGTCTTCTCTGGTTCCAGGGTCTCTCTTAATGAGATCCCAGGGGACGAAGACGTCACTGGATGGCCTGGTGTTGCTGCTGGTGGGACGAGTAGAAAGGACAACATGGAGGTTGGGGGCACAAGAGGAGGGGTTAGTAAAAGAGTAGAGGATGACAAAACTGTGAATGAGGAGAAAATGGAAACCACAAGACGAGCCCCCCTTAAAAAAGGATCAAGTGTAGAGTCAGACGAGTCACAGACCAAAGCAAGGAGGGCTACTATGAGGAGAGGCAGTTCTGCTGATTCAGCACTGCTTCTCCACATTGACCCAGAAGAGGAAAATGCTGATAATGATTCAGAAGCAAGTAACAAAAGTCTGAAAAAGGCTGTTTCTATGGAACTACCCAATCGAAGCCCAAGCCCGGGGATAGCGAAGTTAAGCCAGGAGGATTATGCTTTAAAACTGGAGCTGATGAGACAGCGGCTGCTCAGGGGAGGGAACGTGGACAAGAAGATGAGCGGCCTACGAGGGCCCTTGTTTGAAACACTCGGCATGGATGATGAGAGGCGGACGGGGTCTCTTGATCGGAATTTGAGGAGATCCAGAGCGGGGCCATCAACACTCACAAGAGCTGCATCTTCTGAGAGTCCTGGAGAGGACACGCCAAAGACCAAAGTTTTTCGGAAAAGCGCCTCCTTCACTCAGGAGGATTCTGAGCCCATGCCCCTGCACCGCAGGTTTGGAGCCCCCTTAGAAATCCCATCAGTGAGCAATGGTAGCATAGAGGGGAAGAAACTTAAGGAAGCAATCTCAATGTCTGCACTAGCAGAACAAACAACACTGGAGTCTACATCTCCCTCACCCACAGAGCACACTTCCTTTATACTCCCAACACCAGGCAGAGTGGACCAACAGCAAAGACAGAGCAATGTGAAAGAACATGAGGATATGCAAAGTATGAATGAGAAGAACATAGAGGGGAAAACAGAGAAAAGGACCAACAATAAAGTAGAATCTGAATCTAGATCGCCTGCTGTAATTACTCCTATAATTGTAATAGAGGAGGATGATGACGAAGAGGAGAAGAAAGATCATCATGATTTGCATGTTAATGAGGAGAAAGTGAAGGGAGACAGGAAAACATCACAATATAGTAAACCATCAGTTGCAAGTGTCATACAGGCTGGTGCAGTGCCATCCGGGAGGTCTGACATTGCTACAACAAAGCCGAATGGAACAAAGCCCAAAGACAGCCCCTCATTACCTGAACATCCAGCAGTATTTGCTAAGGTAGCAACCTCTGACCGAACTCCTGGTTCTCCTTCAAAATCATCAAACCCTGACCTTGCCATGCCTCGACAGCCTGTGCTCAGAACAGACATCAAAGACATTGATTCAGAGGAAGTGTTTGAAGCCAGATTTAAGAAGCGCGAGTCTTCTCTGACCCGTGGCCTCCGCAAACTGACCAGAACCAAATCAGAGGAGAAATCACCTGTACTGAGCCGGAAGGTGGCCGAGGGGGGTGAAGAGGTTTACAGGCCGGGTCCAAGAGGAGCACCTCTTGAAATGGTATCTAAAGGACTTCAGGAGAAATCCAAATCTGTGCAAGATTTGAGGGGTGAAACAGATAAAGAACAGGGTCTTGGACTTATTGGGAGGTTCTCCATGCGGACAAAGAGGTCAACGTCCGTTGATAAAAAGGAGGAGAAACCAAAGGAGGAAAAGCAGCAAGATGTACAACAGACTGCAGTAAGCAAGAGGGTTTCTTGGGCTATTGGTCGCAGCAAGTCTCTGGATACAAAGGAGTTGAGCAGTGCTGAGGCACAGAGGCAGTCGGATGGGAGAGAGCAAAAGAAAGCTGAAGAATCATCAGTTTCTGCTATGAGGCGCAAGTTTGAGTCCAAAGTGGCAGGAATCTCTGCCAAAATAAGGAGCCAGTCAGAGGAGAGGAAGGATAAAGATGCTGAGGGAAGTCAGAAAGAATTGTTACAAAAGGATTTGAAGAAGGTCACAGATTCCCCTGTCTTGGCAATGCGACAGAGGTTTGAGAACAAAGTGTCAGGAATAACCACAAAAATTCGCAGTCAGTCTGAGGAGAGAAAAGTGGAAGCAGAGGAAAAGCGCACACCCCTGTTTACCCGCCATCGTCATTCCCAATCCGAGGGACGTGGACTGAAAGGAATGGGAATCCCCGAAAATCAGCTTGCTAAGCAGACAGCTTCTGGCGCATCGAAGGAATCAATCGAATCAACTTCTAGTATGCATTCCGAAAAACCCTCCGAGACCGACAGGCGATCACGGTGGGACAGGTGGGGTTTGACGAGGAGCAAGAAAGATAAAACTTCCTCCCAATCCGACCTCCCTACATCCATCCCCAAAGAGGAGGGTCTGTCAAACTCTCAGAAGAACATACGCACTGTTTCAGATTTTGCCCCCGTGTTCCACATCAAACTGAAAGATCACATCCTGCTGGAGGGAGATCCGGTCACTCTGAGCTGCCTCCCAGCTGGCAGTCCACATCCAGAAATTTCATGGATGAAAGGTATTGTAGTTAAATTCCATTCTATCAATCATAATAAACAATAAATAAAACATGCTCCCGTACATACTGAGTTCTTTTTTTTTGTGCATTACAGATCGTAAACCTCTGGAGGTGGATGACAGAATCAACTTAATCTCCCCTCCAGATGGCAGGCAGCTTCTTGTTATCAAAAAGTCTAGCCGGAAAGACACTGGAGTTTATGAATGTGTAGCCACCAACTCCATCGCTACCATCACCACCTCCTGCACACTGTCTATAGCTTGTAAGTAGCTTTGTCACCCTGTCATCAATCGAAATGTGCGGTTTTGTAGTTAATTCATTATTTTATACACTGAGGAAAATGTGAATTAATTAAAGAAATCTACAAATTACAGCATGGAGGAACCACTGCTCCTTTGCTTTTCATGAACATACAGTAATTATCTTTATAACGTGATGTATCAGTTGAGGATTTGACATAATTGAATTTTAATTGGAGTGAGAATAGTATGAATATTAATACAATTCAAAGGAAAATTAATGTTGGATGATTAACTCAGTAGATTTTTTTTTCTCATATTCATTACGGAACAGGAGCAAATGGCGTTGTGTTACGACAGGTTTTATTCATGCTTTTGCACAAATTGTACATAATGAGAATAACAGTGATTAGACAGACAAATGCAACTGAGATTTTTTTGGAGCTGCACTAGAAATATATTCCTCAGATGTCGAGTACAATCCATCGCCTCTCTCATGGCTTTAGACAGTCGTAGTCTTCATTGTATTACTTATCTCCAACTCTGAGGCTATTTGTCTCCCCTTGGTATTTAATCAGTGTAAAAATACTTCAGACGGCTTATCTTGCCGGAAGCAGTTGCTCCATTGTTCATGCCAGTGCACCAACTTAATGGGAAATGCACTGTGAAATTAAAGAATGACACTCTCTGTGTCAAAACTCAAAGCATCATCTGGATCATTTTCTACGCTTGGCTCGAGAAAATGAACATCTAGTGCGCCCTTATTTGGCATCTTGACTCGTACTGAGCTCAAATTGTGACATTAAAATCTAAATAAATGGAAATATTGTCATCATAGAAATGTAAATTACAAGCTGTTGTGACATGTGGCGAACATTAGCAACAGGCAGAGAGAGAACCTCACCTACAGAAACTTTAACATAATAAAGATGAGATGAAATAATGAAATGAAAGCAGGCAAAATACTGTATGACTGGCACGTGAACTCAGGGAAATGAGGCCAAAAACACACGTGCATGCTCAGTGGTAAAACCGTGCAGACATACTAGTAAAAACCACAAAAAAACTGAAAACACTCTTGTAAAACCCATGCACGCTCTAAAGTGAAACTACACTGTTATACACCCTCGCAAAGCATACACATAAAAACCCCTCTGGAAAAAAAACCCCACACTATAATAATATAATATGTTGTAATTTTTATTCAGGTTTGGGTCACTTGGTACAAATGCTTTTTTTTTTTTTTTTTTTTGCAGCACATCTCTCCTGCACCACTACTTCCATATTGCTTAAACCTTTTCATTTTTCCCCCTTTTTCTCCTTTTTTCCAAGGTGTTCCAAAAAGGCCGGGGACCCCTGAAGTCCCTCAGACTTACAACAACACAGCTCTGGTGCTCTGGAAGCCAGCAGACACAAAGCCACCATGCAGTTACACCCTGGAAAGAAAGACAGAGAGTGAGCTAATGACATTCAACAAATTACTGTTTCCCTTTTTCTTTTTTTTTTTTTTTTTTTTTTTTTAATGACTCATTCAGCAACATTCAGCTCATCTGAGGAAATATTCTCTCTTTTTTTTAATTTAAAATTAGTTGTATGCTTTGTTCTCTTTTGATGCTTTTAAAACTGCATTCCCACTGTGCACTATTGTCAGTATGATACGATGCACGCGGGAGAAATTAAATTAAACTCAAAGATTCCAGCTCCTCTGAGGTAGCAGTATTTGAAAAGTGTAGATAATATTTGTCTTTGAGTGTGGAAGGAGGAGAATATCACGAGGGAAATAAAAGTTCCCAAACACCACTTAGACAGAGAAAATGAGTCAGTCCATGTGGGAATAGTGACTGTACCCTTGCTGCTGTCAAAGCTTTTGTCATTACACAGGATGAATCATCATTATCTCATAGCGCGGTGGATGAAAGTGTAGTTGCACAAATCAGCCTGTGAATATTTATTTATTTTATTTGCTTTTGGCGTGTACCACCCTGTCGCCTCATTTCAGATTTAATCTTTTTGCCAGTTTACACTATAGTTAGTCAGCACTCACAGAATAATGTGTCACTATAATTTACTGTGACTATATAAAAGATAAGATACTGCGACAGTTCATTTTTCAAGAGGAAATCCAAGCATTAACTTGTTTGTATATACATGACTTTCAAGAATTGAAAGTGTTGACATTTATCCAGTTTATCAGTTTGACAATGTCGCCATCTGCTGTCGAATAAGTGAACTTAAACAAGTCATTTTTTGTGTAAAAAGCACAAAGGAGGGGTTTATTTTCCAAGATTCATTACATATATTTTGGCATTTTCTGCATCATAATTATATTTAACATAAATACAAATCAAACATGCATACTTAAATATAGTAAAATATCATATAATTTAATAGATCCAGAAAATCACAGAAACATTTAAAGCACTCTCTTCTTTCTTTTTTTTCTGCTTTCTACTCTTCTTTCCAATCTGGTCTTCAGGAGATTTTAAGTGGATGACTGTAGCAACTGGAGTGGTCGACTGCTACTATAACGTCACTGACCTGCCACCGGGTGCCACCTTTAGGTTCCGCGTCTCCTGCGTCAATAAGGCCGGACAGGGGCCTTACAGCAACATCTCTGCTCCAGTCAGCCTGGTTGCTGCAGGTATGTGCTGTAAAAACTGTTAACAAGTGATTCAAAGTGAATTTGTAGATCAGTGGTTTCCAAGGTAACACAAAAGTAAAACAGCAAAACAAGGTGGGGGTAGTAATAATGAAATACTTGAAAGGTGTATGTCAGAATGTTAAAGAAGGTAGTTTCACTTCATCTGTCAATATGAATGTTTTTGTTTTGTAGTTTCCTCCACAGCTGGAGCTGCTTCACCCACTGTGGCTGTAGTAAAAACAGTTCCACCCACTCAACCAGTGGTTACCTCCCCAGTGACCTTCCCTACTCACAAACCAGCCCAGAACAGCACTCCCAGGATTACTGTCTCAACCATCTCCCCCACCTCCACCTCTCCAAAAAGTGTAACCTCCCCTGTTGCTTTCCCTCATCCAACTGCCTCACCATCATCCCCCGTGCCCTCCACCCCTGCGGTCAACACCTCATCGCCATCTGCAGCCACAACTCCAGAAGAGGCCCAAAAAATAAGCTCCAGCCTTCCCTCATCACCCACAGCCAAAGCGGCCCCACCTTTCGTCACGCCCAAAACCCAGAGTCCAGTGAACGTGGTGTCGCCTATGACCCAGACCCCCATTATATCACCACCGACCACTCTTGTAACCCCACCTTCAACCCCCACCAAACCAGCAGTCGCCTCAGTTCCCTCTTATGTCCCCACCACTGCTCGTGTGACCCCCACTCCCGTCTCCTTTTCCCCTCATGTGCTCCAAGCTTCCAGTCTGAGCCCCTTCGGTGAAGGGGTCAGTACACCCACCAGAGGAACCCCATCGGGACGTGCTACGCCTTCCACTACTCTACGCCAAGGGGTTCCACAGAAACCCTACACCTTCTTAGATGAGAAAGCCAGGTGAGCTACATACTGGCCTTCTTAAGCAAACAAAATAGACATAAATCATAGAAAATATCCTGGTTCCAGGGTGTTTAATCAAAAAGTTAAAGCGCAGTATGTTGGCAGTTTCTCCATGGATATGATTAGCCCTCTTACTATGTTGTGTCGTGTGAGATTATTTCATAAAATCTACTTGTCTGAAAGAGTTTCCACCCAGCTCAAATGACTATTCTGGACGAAACAATGCACATAAGCACACCAGTCTTGCTTTTTAGGATGTCTAAGAGCCATCAAAACACAATAATAAAGATTCAGGCTCTAATTCAGCATAAGAATTTGACTCTTGATGTACTTACATACTGCAGTCTTTATACAGAAATGACTGTGTACAAGTGAAACTGTTTCTGCGACCTGTAGTCAGGATACAAATAGTGCAAAGGTGTGAAAAGTGCGCAGACTGCCAAAGTGCATTTTGAATACTGAAAAAAAGTTCCAAGGTTACTTTAAATATATATAGTTGGTGGTTATGTACACAGTCTATATATACAGTGTTGCAGGGTTATTGCACAGTGATTGAGTTAACAACACTGTGGGACACTTTAGCCTCTGCAACTTTGGTTCAGGATCACTTATACTCCTTCTGACTTACTGGTTGTAAAATTTAAAAAGCTGCCTTTGAAATGAGACCTCAGTTTGTAAAAAAAAAAAAAGTAGGGGTGCTAGGTAAGAGGTTAACTATTTCTAAGTGTTACAGCGAAAAGAGAAGAGACACTCTTTGTGTCTTGTGGTTTTGGTGCACAGTGTTCACAGTGAAGCAGGTTATGTCCAGAGTGTTTGCAGTATTGTGTTAAGATAAATCTTCTTTATGTCCTGCTTTTGTTGTTCGATAATAATCTCTTATCATCTGTTGCCAGGGGTCGTTTTGGAGTCATCCGGGAGTGTAGGGAGAACGCAACGGGCAAAATCTATATCGCAAAGATTGTACCACACAACCAGGAGAACAAGCAGCAAGTCCTTAAGGAGTATGAGATCCTGAAATCTCTTCACAATGAAAAGGTCATGGCTCTGCACGAGGCCTATGTCACACCGCGCTACCTGGTGCTGGTGGCAGAGTACTGCACTGGCAAAGAGCTGCTGTACAGCCTCATAGACAGGTAGAGTGGTCACTTCATACTGAGATACACAAAGATCTGAAAGTGTTAAATATCAGTATAAAATAAAAACACTCCAGACCTCAGTTAAAACCAGATTTATGCTCATGCTCAGGTTCCGTTACTCCGAGGACGACGTGGTGAGTTACCTGGTACAGATCCTTCAGGGAGTCGAGTATATCCATAACCGTCGTATCCTCCACCTGGACCTCAAGCCCGAAAACATCATGGTGACCAACCTCAACGCTGTCAAGATTGTGGATTTTGGGAGTGCTCAGAGCTTCAACCCTCTTAACCTCAAACACCAGGATTTAGGATTAGGAACACTGGAGTATATGGGTGAGAAAAATATATCCAATATGTATCGTAGAAATGACTTAAAACTTTTTTTTAAACATCTACTAATCTATTTTTTTTCCTCTTGCTAATGTGAACTAAGCTCCTGAGATGGTGAAAGGTGAAGTAGTCGGTCCTCCTGCAGATATTTGGACTATTGGAGTTGTCACCTACGTCATGTGAGTGAAATTCTCTTTAATAAAAGCTCAATCAAAGAAAGTAGGTAAATAAATGACTAATCATGTTCATTTTTATTTTTGGATATAATATCTCAAACTCCAGGCTTAGCGGTCGACTGCCCTTTGAAGATAAAGACCCTCAACGTGTAGAATCCAAGATCTTGATGGCAAAGTTTGACCCGACAAAACTGTACCCAAATGTGTCCCAAAGTGCCTCTGCCTTCGTAAAGAAGATGCTGAGCAGTTACCCTTGGTGAGTGCCGACATGAGCTGACTCCATTTAAAAAAAGAACAGATATCAACCCTCATATTTTTCTGCCACCGGTTTTTACTTCTGCTCAGGGTCGCTGTTGTGTGTGTAAAAATAATAATAGTATTTTCTTCTGACTTCATTGAAACCAAGTTTGTAGAAAAACAGTGAGTTCCCTTTTCCACAACTGAGTTTGGACAATTGATGATGACAAAATATGACGGTGTTATTATACCAAATAAGGAAATATGCAAGAAATATGTTTGCTTTGCCTTCGCAGTCATTCACAGGAATAAACAGTATGTCATCCTGACATTAGTGGCATTACTATGTTTGGGGTTAAATAGAGCAAACACAGGTCTGACTTCCTGTTACACCTCTTATTAAAAGTACTGACAACACCAGTATATACATTCTCAGGTCATTCAGGTGTTTAAAAAAAACAATTAGTGAAGGATGTCTTTTGGGGTTTTGAAGAGGGCCCAAACTGAGCATTAGTGTGACTGCATGTCTGTGTGCCATTTCAGGGCCCGTCCGACTACCAGAGACTGCTTTGTGCAAGCCTGGCTACAGGACTCCTACCTGATGAAGCTAAGGAGGCAGACTCTCACCTTCACCACCAACCGACTCAAAGAGTTCCTGGTGGAACAACAGTGCCGTCGCAGTGATGACGCCACCAAGCACAAGGTGATGCTGCGCACCTACCATAGCTCACCCCAGTCCCCGACATCTGGGACTCTACCGCATGTTCCCAGCCCGAAGTGAAACAAACGGTGGGGGCAGCGTATGTTTCAGTTTGAAATGCAGAACCAGACACAGATTTGAAGAGTTGGATCTGCCTAAAATTGTTTGCATCGTAAAGCTGTGACTCTAATTCTGTGAGACACTCCCGCATCTGAAGATGTCAGCCTGCCAAGTTAGGCATAAGGATGGCAGGCAGTTGGATAGCTAAAATATCCAAAGAAAAGACAGGAGTCCATGTGTTACTTTGGGAGATTTCAACATTCAACTCTAATGGGATTCTGAGTTGAAACGAGACTTCCAAAGGGAAGAGAAGCAGACTACCATGATGTGTTGATGAAGTTCAGAACTGCTCGTTAATCTGCTGAAAGGACACAGGATGTTCAATGTTTTTTTTTGTTTTTTTTTTTGAGTGCACAATTTCTCAGTTACATTCAGTCACATTGTGAATTCTGAAGTATTAATATTTGGTTTAGTTAAGCAACTCTGTATCAGCCTGGAACATGTACATCATTAGCATTTCTACAACGCAGCCTCATTTTACGTCACTAAATTTAGCTGTAAACAACTCATTTGAATGTATCATAATTTAAGCTGCTAATTTATTTTTGCATTTACTTACACATTTTAAAACTCCAAACCAAAAATATCTTTTTTTTTTTTTCTTTTCTTGAAATTGTTTACTTTTTCATGTTAATTTATTTGCATGTGTGTGCGCGGGCGAGGATTTTCGATTCACTTTTCAAATTAGTGTTGCGGCAAAAAAAAAAAAGGAGTGTCTTTGTGATTGGTGTTAAGATTCACACAGTACAAATGAACTATTTTAGGGTGAGCTAGGAATTTGTGAACTTATCGTTCTGTGGTTACATCTGAAAATTACTGTAATACAACTATGAAAAACAGTAATCAGTAATGTAGATAACATTTTACTTGGAACAGTCATACACACTGGTAAATTTACAGTACTGTGGTTTTTCAGTATTACCCATTGGTCAAATCATGGTTACCCAGTTAGTGCCTAAATTGGATTAACATCCAAAACATTTATCTTGTAAATGTGTCTCCATTGGTACTAATTCACAATTTATTATTTAAACAAAGCAAAAATTTGACTACAATATTTGGACTTTACAAGAACAGACAGATGCATATAGATTCTTACATACATACAAACATTTATACATGCATACATACAGTACATGCAGTCCTTGTAATAATAGAATGTCTTGTGTATTGCTCTATGACAGTGTTTCTTTTTTTGTATGAATTTGGATGGTTGAAGATTTGTAAATGTACCTATTTGCGGTGTTTATATGTGGAAAAAGTTGAACATGTTTTTATGAGATAGTATGTAATAAACTATTGATACAATTGGGACTTTTTTTTTCTTTTTCTTAGTAGTATTAACTCAAAATAGCTTCATGTTTTAGTGTAACATTCAGCAGTTTTACTCTTTAGCACAGGTCTAATCATTAACGATAATAACCTCATCCCATACAGGTGTGCCAGTTCCAGTGTAGGCTGCTATTTTGCTTGCTGACCTTGTTAAAACTAGAATTGGTGTTATCAATGTACCTGTTCCTTTCATACTTTGCCAAGTCGAAATGTCTGCTGCATTCCTAAAAAGGTCTATTGTCCCACAATGCAACACACAGCAATGAGCTAATTGCTTGCAGCTGAGAAGACAAAAATGGAGAGAGGTGTCGTGGATGATGGAAAACAAAAGGTAACACACTATAAAGTAGTCTACCATCAGACATTAGGCTATTTCTGGTTGTATGAAATTACCATCATGGACAAAACAACAAGCAGAATTGTTAAACATATATGCAGAAACATGGTATATGAAAGTAAATGGTTGGTTGATGGCAAGAAACTTTTCACTAATTCACATATTGCATATCAAATTTTGCTTAAATTAATATGTATTATGGTATTAAATTGTAACCTTTAGCTGCTGTTAATGTGAAATGAGCTAGATTTGTTAGAAAAGTTATTTATTAGTATTATCAATGATGATAAGTAAGGTTAAGCATTATTTTAGCGGTTTTAAGGAATCTATTGGTGCAGCAAAATACAACACCTCTTCCTTAACCTCAGTGCTGTTTCCAAAATATGACTTAGAGGTTATGTTCACACCAAAGTTGGAAAAACAGCTTTCCAACTCTGGAAATAATGCAGCAAAACAATAGTTGATACAAAGGTGATATTAATGAATAAACAGCTTTATAGTAAGAGCATGTTTATGATTTTTTTTTTTCACCAATGTGATGAAGACTCACTACACTTCAGAGGGAAATGTTGTATCTTTCTACACCAGCACAAGACTTCTCTTTGAGTGAGACTGGATCAAGTTCAAGTTAAAAAGCTAAAGAAAAATGTGTTCACTTATTATAACAATCTGAGAATGTCAGTGGCAAAACAAAGCACTTTTATTGAAAATACATTGATGGGACGCTAATGCCCAATCACATTACATTGTAACTGGCAACAAAGCTGTTCTTCCATACTAGAACAATTTCAAAAATAGACAAAATATAGAAATACCATAATAGTCTCTAATAAAATAATACCCTATCACAATTGCAAAGAGAGGAAACGCATTATGATGGCTTGCATTGTACACAGGTTGCACTTGCACAACTTTTTAATTTTTTACGTCACAGA
>JANJYP010028719.1:0-11204 GCA_024605115.1 Rastrelliger brachysoma
TAAGATAAGATTTATCCAGTTTTGAGTGTTAGATGAAAGATTGTAATTGCCAAGTTTGTATAGCAGTTTGTTGTGATTGACAGTGTCAAAGGCCTTGCGTAGATCTAAAAAGATCGCACCAAGCACACCTCCATGGTCTAAGTTGTTTTTAATGACCTCGAGGAAGTAGCAGCACACTGTCTCAGTGGAATGCTTTTTCTTGAATCCAAATTGTAAAGGATGTAAAAATGTGTTGGATTCAAGATGGGCAATGAGCTGTTCAGCCACTGCCTTTTCCAGGACCTTTGAGGCTGCTAGGAGTAAGCTAATAGGGTGATAATTAAACTTCCTGAATGTCATCAGATTTATGTACTGGAATTACAATAGCTGTTTTAAAAGCGCTGGGAATGATGCCTTCAATTATGGATTTATTTATGATTGCAGTTAGTGGTGAAATAACAGACTCTTTATGGAGCTTTAAGAAGGCAGTGTCCAGGCAGTGTATATCTTTAGCCTTGCTGTTAAGACAGGTTAGATACAATTATGTGAACTTTTGCCTCATCTGTTGTATTTAGCTCAAATACAGGACCTTCACAAGTAGATGGTTGTAGAGCGCCTATAGCTGGAAACATCTGGCTAAGTTGCTGTACAGAATTTAAAAAATACTCATTAAAATGAACAGCAACAGCAAGGCTATCAATTAAGACAGAGTCATTTACCTTTAGCTGAATGCCCTCATGTGAGTGCTTTTTCATCCCAAGTAATTTATTTATGCTATTCCATAACTTTTTACTGTTCCCTTTAGCACCTCTGATGAGATCCAGAAAGNGATGGTCAGTCTTTAATCTTGACTTTAAAAACCTTTTCAGTGCAGCATCTCNAATGATCAGTCTTTAATCTTGACTTTAAAAACCTTTTCAGTGCAGCATCTCTCTTTCTCATTATGTCCCATAGGTTGTTATCAATCCAGGGCAGGGTATGCCTTGTGTTTTGTTTCTTAGACCTTGTGACAGAATATGTGACTATTTTGGCCATGGATTTGATTAAACGAATTCTGTAATGCAACCACTGAAAAAAAAAAAATCATATGGGGGATAAAATCTGATCAAAACCCTGATGCAAACAAGTTTCAGAGCCATTGACTATAAAATTGGACTTACAAGACAGCTGTGGTTTAATACAACTTGGGCATTACACTCATAGCTCAGATAATAAGTTCAAACATGGATTTTCAGACAATCAAACTGGATGTAAATAAATGGACAGTTAAGCTAGATTATCTAAACCATTTTATTTGAAGGTAAACATGAAAGTCAGTACATAGATAATGCTTCTAAAAATAACTGCACAGGACCATGAGTGCATGTAACAGCAGATATGTAAGTCAGTCTGTAAAATGCGATGGATCTTCAAAATGGCCAATATGATGTGATTATAGAATTTGCTTCTCTCTCTCTCATAGCAATGACTTAAGTGAATACAATGTTAACATAGCTTAAAGTATAGAAATGATGGCTGGTGCAACTAAAATGTACAGTCCATTACAGTACATACAACACTGCAGTGCCATGACACGTGGTTGCAATATTACCTCTAATGTAGTCTTCACTGTATCAACTGGAATAATAATACTTCTCCATGCTAATAGCAGACATTTTTTATATTAAACTTCAAATGTCATTCTGATATTATTAAATCAGTCACTCACTCGTTGCTCTTCCACCAAATAACCAGACTTTTTTTCCTTGCATTCAAGGCCAGGATGATCTGGCATGTTTGCCAGTAATTATGTTCATGACTTAGGAACTATGTATTCTGGTCTACTGTTCTATCTACCCTGGCTGCACTCCGTCCATCATGAATGCAAAATAGCCAAAAAACATTACTTCAAAAGATCCTAGGTTGTGTTGAGTTTTCATGAAAGCTCTGGCACCACCAGAGGGCTGTTGACCTGGATCTTCACCTGTCCCAGCCAAAATGTCACAGTAGTGGTTTCGACCTCTGAAGTCTAAATAAGCAGGACAAACGGAGTCCATCAGCCAAAGTTTATGCCTCATTACCCCCTCCTCCCCCCTCCACACACACACACACACACACACACACACACACACACACACACACACACACACACACACACACACACACACACACTCCCCTCAACCAGAGGAGGCTCCACCTGCTACCACTTCAAGGTTGTGGTGTCCTTCCCTGGCTGGCTACCACCAAAATGGCAGACAGTTGGCCAATTTCTTGCCCACTTCTACACTCTCTCTTCCCCTTTATCTCTCTCTAAGTCTTTCACTATATGCCCCTGACAGACGTTGGTCATCACTGCCAAAACTGCTGACAGGAATCCAGGGTGAGTGTCAGCTTTAGCCACAGTTGGAACGGGTGTGAAGATGGAGTGATGGAAGGAGGGAAGGATAGGATGATTATTTGAGGGCCTCTGCCAAAAACCCCTCTTTTGGAGTGCTGGCATCAGAAGTGATGATTTAGCTGGTGACACAGGATGATAACGCAGTTGTTGGCTTCTAGTGTCACCATTCCACCATGCCACCTGCAGATTACAAAGATCAAGTGCTACTGTAACACAATGAGGCATACACTTGAGGCCATTCAAAGTGTCACTTTAGTTTCAATGTTGAATATGAGCTATTTAAATAAGGAAGACCTATTCTGATAGAATTTAAGCCATATATATTTAAACTTTGTAAATAGTATAAAACTGGAAATATGTATTTATTTATTTTAACCAGGAATTTATTGTTAAAAAAATTCTTTACATATTTTATTTTTCTTCAAATACACACCCACTTTCAACTGATTGCTCAAATAAAAATGTTTTCCGTGAATTGTTTTAACATACAGTAAAGTTAACCAATATCTATATCTATTCAGGCGAATTAATTATAACCTTCACAGACACCCAGGTGTTACTTTGACTGGGTCATGCTTAATCGGATCAACTCAATTTGAAGACACAGTGCTGCAGAGTTGGCCAACTACCACCTCTGCAGGCTCACTGACTTTAACTTGACATTGATTCTTTTTCCATAACTACAACTGGTAACCATAGAGACTGTGTAATACATCTTTATTCTTGCATCTGCTGAATAGGGACACAGCAATGTTTCAGAATTTCCACACAAATCCAGCATCAGCTAAATTATGATTAATGAAAAGTACCGTATGTTGGAGGAATAAAGCATTTTACTCAAAGGATGAGTGGCTTCTCTATATATCTTGGAAGTTTGTGGTTTGGTATATATGTGTGTGTCTGAGGGTAGTAACTCTCATTGGTTTTGAGGTTGAGTTTCAGACTTCAGAGTAAGAGATGTTTTTGTGAAGTGATCACTGTGGCCATTCCAGCAGGCTCTTTTTCTCAGTTTAGTAAAATAACCAAATGAAAATTGCAATTCTCACTTAAAACATGGTTACACATTCTCAAACCCATGCTAATTTTCTCACAGCAGTATGCATTTCTTGAACTCATTAAAATTGTTTAAATCCTCACATGCAAAGTATTGCAGCCAACTCTCAGTGCTTTTCACACACTAATGTTTTATATTTCAATGATCCAGTATTAGCATTTAATTAAGTCATAGCACCTTCATATTTCCAATAAACTAAATTGATGTTCAGTCTCAAAATTGCAATGTAAACTATCACACACATGATTTAGTGGATGGCAAAAATAATTTCTCAAACATATTTAAACAACACAGGTATGTTTTACCTAAGTATCACAGGTATACTGGATATGGACCAGTCAGGAAACATAGCTCTCTCATATAGAGTAGAAGATGTGACAACAACACTATGTGGTGTAGTGATCGGAGAAGGAGGTGGGCACAGAGGGGGCAACATAGGACAACCCCTCCATGCTACCTGTGAAGAAATCATAGCAGAGGTGGGATGATTAAGGGACAGTGGTGGCCCAAAAGGTTAAAGAATCTGGTTGGAACAAAGTGAAGAAGCAGCTCTTGTCCCTCCCTCATTACCACATCTGAGGGGCCCTTGAGCAAGGCCCTGAACCCCACTTCCTCCAGTGGAGTTGCTCAGCAGCTGGTAGATCATGTGTGTGTAATGTACATAACTGTGTGAATATGATCAAGGCATCCTGGAAAAAAGTGAAAAACCCTCAGTGAATTTCCCCTAAATAAAGGTTTTTAAAAAAGAAGTCATGTTATTAGCATCCCTACAAAAGTTTTAAGTTGTATTAATCTGGCTGGGAGAAAACGCCAATTCACAAACTATAGACCTGTATCATTACTATCTCAATTCTCCAAGATCTTAGGAAAACTTTTTAGTATCCGACTGGACAAATTCATAGATAAACACACATTACTCAAAGAAAGTCAATATGGATTTAGATCCAACAGAACAACATAACTGGCACTAATCGAATCAGTTTAGGGAAATCACTAATTCTATAGACTTAAAACAGTATTTGGGGTTTTCATAGGCCTAAAAAAAACATTTGACACCTTAAATCATGATATATTATTCAATAAACTAGACTGGTATGGCACTAGTGGGAACGTGTTAGAGTCTCTCAAGAGTTACCTAACAAGACGGAACCAGTTTGTGAAATTGGGTGATATTTGCGTGTTTGGACATTACCTGTGGCGTCCCTCAGGGGTCAGTGTTGGACCCTAAACTTTTTATACTGTATATCAATGACATATGTAAAGTATATAAAGTTTTGAAGAGGGTTTTATTTGCTGATGACACGAATATTTTTTGTTCTATCAATGATTTACAAAATTTATCAAAAATAGTTAATAATGAAGCCATTGTCAAACACACCGTAACACCAAGTTAGACCCAACCCTCAAGATATGAATTTTGCCAACTTCAGCAAAGACTGCACGATAGACACAGCGGTGTATTTCTCCATGCACAAACTGCAACCAAAAAGCCACTTGTACCCACAAATAATGCTCAGAACAGCACCTAACTTCATCAATTTAGGGTCCCAGCACGTAGTATGAGTCATCAAACATCTGCTAGCTTTGCCTGTTTTCTTTGGCAAAGAGAACAAATACAACTCACCAATTCTTCTATAAAAATGTATGTTTTGATAGTTTGCTCAATACTTAACTTTACACACAAGCACATTTAACACATTATTTAAACAGAAAACATCTATCTATAACCCTTATAGCCTAAACTCAATCAAAACTGTAACTGTGATGAAAGTGATATTACTTTATTGTTGTTCTTTTCAACTTATCTTCTGTCTTCTTTTTATTTCTCAGGAGCTGAAGTTTTCTTCTCTGGAGTTTACAGGTCAACTGAGGCAGTAAGTTTTTTTCTTGCAATGTAAATTTATTGGTTACCATAGAAATCATACCATGCCTCCTCTTCTTCTGCATGTAATATATTTATATATTTGTCAAATGTGTTCCCTTGTGTATTCACATGTGTTGCATATTTACAAACTAATAATAATGTATATTTGTAATGTTTGCATTGGTGGCTATGTGTAAAATTTAGTGTATCTGCATTCACAGAAAGTAAAGATACATTATTATATGCATAACATTTACATTTCAATCAAATATACAAACCTTGAGGCAATAAAGTTTATTGAACTGTTATTCAGTGTTGTTATTGTTGTTGTTTTCCAGTCTTTATTGCCTCTCTCTGCACTGCAGGCTACTGGCAGCTGTCTTGTATGGTTCATTGGAAAGGTTTTGACTACAGTCAGGCAAGAGGTCAGCTAAGGCAGTGAGGACAACTGTTTGCTTAAAATCAACATTTATTTTATCTTACTATGATATGGTTCTGTCTCCATGGAAACTGCAGGGCATTTTTTTCTTATGTAGAACCCACTGGAGGTGCTGTAGCACATCATGTCAAAGGAGAATAGATTTTAAAGTAGCTACTGTTGTTTGTGTGTGCAATTTTGTGGATGTATAACTGTGGGGGTTGAGAGAGAAAGAAGTCAACACTCAGGCTGAGTCCAAGAGTTTTCAAACCAATAAGTGGGGTCGCTGATATTTTGATACAGGCACACAGATAAACATGCTGTATGCTCATTCACCGACAAGCCCATGCACAATTGATACATAACTTATTGCCTATACAAACACACTGTTTAATATTTTCCACCATTTGGCTTAGTTCTAAACCAAAAAATAATCTATAAACTGAAATCTTAATCCTAGACTTTTTAGGCAATATCTAGGCTACAGTACTGAATGAACTTTGACTCATAAGGCCTCACTCATTTTGACTCTACACTGCCCCCACAGCTTCAGGTGGTATTGCTCCATTTCATCCGGAGCTCTCCGGATAGCTAAGCTCAGAGCGGACGGACGCAATGACAAATGAAACCGCCTCCGGATACAGATGAAAGCGTCCGTATCCGTTAGTTAGGGAGGGTATAAATGGGCCTATACATCACTTGACTCTGACTTTACTCTAAACCTATGCTGTGACCTTATGCCAGTCACTTTTAACAACAATGACCAGAAATACCTCATCTATCTAGCTTTGTGAACAAACTTAGTTTTTAATAGTCTAGAAACACACACACACACACACACATTTCACCACACATGCTGAGTTTCTCCTACTGTAAGTGGTTACCATAGATACCACATGGTGAGGCTTATGAAGTACAGTGGGTCCATCTCACGTGGGAGATTTTGTGTATTTATAGAAGCACTGTGGTGTGGCCAGAAATGAGTTTAGACAATGCATATTTTGGGCGGGAGTGGTGGAGGAGGGGTTGGCACTTAAATACTGTAGTGTGTAAAAGTGACTTCACTGTATGGTGCACTGGTAAGTCAGAACTGACTTTGAATTGTCATTGTGTGTAGTACTTTCTGAACAATAGCTCGACAGTAAGGCATTCAGAATAATCAGATCTTGAGCAAGAGGGGTCTTTTTTCTTAGCTCCTTTTTTTGTAATTGGTTTCTGTAGTTTTTTTTTTTTCTCTTTGTCTTCTGTATGTCAGTGTCACTGTGTTCTTCAAAGAAAAATCTGAATGACCAGCTTTGAGTACACAATTAAAAAAAACACAAAAAACAATTTGGTTATGCCATTAGAGAAGACTTCTTCCCTCAGAAGGTCATTGAATTCTGGAAAGCTCCAGCTGCTTGAAAGGCTGCAATATGTATTACAGGGAATCAAAAACATATCATGACATGTTTAATTAAGTCATATTTTGTTGAATAATGAACTAATTAACAAACTCCTATTGAAAGCATTTTTTCTTGATCAAAACACCCTGGATTTCGAAATACAGTATGTCCTCTTATCTTTCCAAAGTAATTGTATTCCCTAAATTGACTTGATTGAATTGCTACACACCCTGCCATATGAGGTGCATTGTTCTCATGGAATGAAGCATACCTAATTGCAATCCATCATTATCACAGTGCCTTTTTCATCTCAATTCAGACCTTAAGTCTAATGAATGGTTCAGTGATTATATTTTGTGGAAATACTGTCTATTAGATATAATGGCCTCCCATTATTTAACACTGTTCACTTGACATGGGCTTTAAAAACTAATGACCAATTATGGTAAATGTGTGAACTGGGCCAGACAGAATAGAGAATGAGGTGTCAGAACATACTGGCTATGGCAGGATAATCAATAAGACTGATAAAAGGATTTGGAGGAGCTGATTATTTTCTCGAATTACTCTCAGGTTGTAGGATTAATAATTGTTTCATATAATAATCTGCATTTACATAGCCCCCAATTTAACTAGTCTAACCATCTGCTCCTGCGCTGTACAGCACTGAATGTGGGTGTTTGGCTCAGTGACTGACAGAGCGTACTACAGGTAGAGTCAGGAAGTCAGGCATTTTATTTTAATGGTTGACTATAAGTCAGTCAGTCTTTTAAATAACTAGTAGTTAACAAAGCCATCCTATCGCTCACTCATTTAGACAGCTACTCAGTCAATTAAGTGGTCAGTGAGCCTATATATTAAGGAAAATAATCACTATGCTGACAGGAACTCAGGCAGGGAAACATGTAGATGAAACAGACTCATGGAAGAACACACATGTAAGTGAATTAACACAATCATGATTAATACAATAGCAAACATCTCTAACATAAATGATGTGTGGTCAGAGCCCTTTCTGTGTGACGTATGAATTCAGCATTGTGGTGTGCTGATTTTTGTGTTAATACTGAGCTGATTGTATACATGTAATGTGTGACTTGCCTAAAAAGCAGAGAGATTAATGAAGCTTGTGTGGGTGTGTCCAGTGCCTGATACTTAAAGCTAACAGCTATAAAGTAGGATTACTGAGTAATGCCCTTGTCTGTGTCATGTGAGTGTGCGTGTGTGTACATTATACATGTGGGCCCTTGCTTGCTTGTGATGTTACAAGCCACTGCATGTTGTGCACATGCACATTAGTGAGAATTCAAATGAATCTACTTCTTATACTTATTCTAGTCGCTCATCCACAACCTCAGCTAGTGCCAGCAAAGTGAATGAGGTCAGGGGCCTTTATGGTCAGTGTGCTGTGGTTTGTGTGATGAGTTGACCTCATGGATGATAAGTTCAGCACAGCATCGTGGTCAGATGAATCTGTCTACCACCACTAGAACCACTTCTAGTACAGTAGTAGTCTCGCTTCTGTTACAGTACTATCTCAGTTTATACTGTGGTCACTGCTGTTTTCTTGCTAATGCTACCACTCCTGCTATTTCTATTGCAATTCCCACTCCTACTGCTACTTTATCTGTTTCTCATACTGCCAGAACTCTTGGATGGTGGATTGGAGTAGATAATTGCATAGAAAAAAATGTCAAAAGAATTCCGGTTTGCACTCCTGTAAATGCTCCAAAATTAGGTGTATGTTTTATACCAACCTTTGGCATGGAGCCACATAAGGCTATGTCACTTCAGTATCTCTAAAGAAATGTATATTGACTGTTTAGAGCATGTTGAAAAACTTGAAATCCAGGGAAACCCCAAAGGAATCTGTCCATTCATCAGCTACAGTGCATTAAGTCTAATTTTCTTTAAAAGGACTAACTCTGGATGCACTTGATTTTCAGTGATACATTGCATACGATTTGAAACATATTTTGAGATTATTATATAACTTCTGTTTTCAGCACAAAGAGACGAGAGTTGAAGGATTATATTGCATAATCAGTCTCCACAATTTAATGCTGTCGGAATGGTACAATATATTTTTCTTCCCCACTTGAATTATTGATAATATGGTGATGATACCACTTATAATGAAAAAGTAATGCTGCACTGGAATAAAATACTTGGGTTCACTGATGAACGAAGACACAACACAGTGAAGACACTCGCCTAAATTGAAACGTCAGTAAACATTGGATCTCATTTATTTTTCTTTTGCAGGATTTCTTGTCTTTCATTTCAAGGTTCACATTAGTTAAGGTTAGTTATGATCTGTGCAAAGGTTGTAGTAGACTTTTAAGTGGTATTTTTATATGTATATTGAATGTACCACTGTTGCCAAAATCTAAAGAGATGCGATCTGTTTCTGTGTGTCTAGTTTCTGTGTGTCTAGTTTCTGCTTTCCTCTTGTGCCTTTGTGAGAAAATCCATCAGCTGATAGTTGTGTTACTGCAAGCTAAACTTTACTGAGCACTAGTGAAAATGATGCAATATCTTCAAATATATTTTTGCAACAGAAATAAACTCATGTCAGCATGGCAGGGAGAGCTTGCTTTCACAATGTGGTATTTCCCTCTTATTGTTGGTCTATGGATATTGTGAGTTTGAAGTTGCACTAAATGTATCTACCACCCACTCCACTTAACCACCCAACCACTATATGAATCACAGTTCATCATGCTTTATCTCTAGTAGCAATTTTCTGTCTTTGCATGGCCAAGACCTGTAGCCCCCCCTCCCGCCTCCCTCTCTCACACACACGCACGCGTGCGCGCGCACACACACACACAAACACACACACACGCAGAGAGAGAGAGAGAGAGAGAGAGAGAGAGAGAGAGAGAGAGAGAGAGAGAGATAATATAGGTAACAAATGTTGAGAGGGCGTAGCAAATTATATCATTTAAAAATTATACTGTATTCAAAAGGTCGCATACTGTCCATTGATATGATTGCGTTATTTTTGCTACAAGCCCTCAATTTCTCTCCTCTCTCTCTTTCTCTCCATCGCTCGTTTCTCTCCAACCTTCTTTATCAGATAGGCACAGTAACTTACATTATTTTCACCAAGCTGAAACATTCTCTAAAGATCCAAATAGCACTTGAGACCAGTTTACTTCTTGTAAATGGCTTGTTCGCTTCCCCTCATCCCTCCTCTCCACTCTCTTAAAAACTCTTCAGGTTTTTCCAACTGAGCGATTCAGGCTGAGGCAGGCGCAACCGCACTAGAGGGGAAGTCAAGTCGTGCTGGACTGGCGCGATATCCTCGCACGGTTCACAACTAAAAGAAGACCTGACCCGCGTTTAATCATGGTTTTAAAGAATGGAATATGCTGATTTTGAAAGTTGATCAGGGATTTCTAGTTGTTGGGTGTTTGCGAGGCATGGCTTTCATTTTTATGTGCTTATTTCTGTCTTGGTGAGTATGACAACTCTTTTCTCTGCATGTTCTCGGACTTTTACGCACGGCAACCAAAGATTGTGGATTGATGCACATTTAAGAAACTCTGTATTTCCAGCGATTTTCGTGTCAATTGAAATAAGCATTGATTTCATGCTCTCTAGTTACAGTACCAGCGGTGTTTGGGGAAATCAGCACAGTGAGACCAGTATCTATTTGGATAACATCACGCGCATATTGGATAGATTACTGGATGGATATGATAACAGGCTCCGACCTGGATTTGGAGGTATGATACTAACCGTGTACTATACCACACTACCTCATAAATAGTTGGATCGAGGTTCCTTTTCCCAGAGGATAAAGTTTTACTCCAGGAGTAACTCATGCTCATTTATTTATTTATTTTTACTTTGCTGTAATGGTTAAATATTACTTTCCCTTTTAAAAAAAAACACAAGATAGCAATAACAACTAACATATGAAACTGAATTTGAAAATCAACTTAGATTAAAAATCTCCTTCCATGTATTTTAGACACATTTTATTTTCAGTGGCCATTTTATTGTATGTACAGACTATACCTTATAAAATATATACATTTAATTTACATTCAACGTTTAAATGTCTACTCTAAATTTGGTTTTGCCAGTTTAAAAGCAACTACTTATTCTTCTGCTGTAGG
>JANJYP010028751.1:0-11685 GCA_024605115.1 Rastrelliger brachysoma
GTAGATTCAGGAGCTAATGTTGCCATTATATAAATACTCTAAATTATACAACTCAGCTGCAGTGAACAAACATATCAGTTAAAGTAAAAGAGTGCATTCAGTAGAGTACAGATCTCCACCAGGTGTGAATAGTTCAAATTGCAGCAAAGAACAAAAATGAGGATTTATTCATTTTGAATCAGGTCTAACTTTAGTGGGACATAACATATCAAGTATGGAATTAATCTGCAAATAATTCAGTTCAAGATAAGACCAAACCTTTCTATGAATGTCAGTTTTACAGTCACAACAAAAGCAAAAATGTGGCCTTCGACAGTCTAGATAAGCTTTGTTTTCAGCCCAGTCGATATCTGAAATGCCTTCTGCTATGTCGTCACACATCACTAAATGGACTGCTGAAAACACATCAGTCTAAGCTTTACAATAGTCTCATCAAGAAGCGTATCTGCATTGATTTCACAACACTGCCTGTTCTCAAGCTTCTGTGATTTGGTACCAGTTGATCTAACATGTCAGAAAGGCATTATTGGTTGTCCTAGAAACAAGATACCAAACTAAACCAGTTGTTGATTACTTGTGGCCTTGACTGGTCAGTTAAATGGAATGTCAGAAGTCGACAGGATTTACAAAACAGCTTTTCAGAAACTGTGACTCACGGCAACCTCAAAATGTCCTTGAGCATACAGTCGTACAGTAATTGTGCACAAACAGTATTACACCGATGGGTTCAGTAAGATGTGAGAGATTAACTGCAAACAGATACATACGTGTACACACAACCAAAAGCATTTTCCACTATTGCATCAACTTTAAAGTTTTATAAATAGAACTCAGCTAATCAGATGATATAAGTTGGCTAAATTGGAAAATACTGTTACAATTGCTTCACTCTGAAGCTTTAGTTACACCATACTTCAAAAAAAGTACTTAGATGGCTAAGAAAGCACCACGTGATTGGCCGCACGTCAATTGGCTGCAACAAGTCTCTGATGCCACTAAAGAAGGTTTAGAGTGACGACAATATGACAAAAAATCTCAGTTATCTTCCCTTTTTTCAGTAATACACTTCTAACAAAGTCAAATCCAATGCAAATCCCTGATTTATCACAGTGCATGAAACAACGTAAATGTGACAAGTCGGCGTGGAATAATCTCATAGTTGGTAATGAAACAAGACAGACTTTCCCATCCTTATTCATATCACAAGACATCCAAAATGTCCCCTTGGCTGAGGCAACAGCGTGCAACTAAATTATACCTATGTCTGTTTTTATCTAAAAGTTAGACAGCAAGAGAAAAATAGGGGAAAAGTACAGAGGAAGCATCAAATATCATTTACTGTGTGGCTTTTCTCTCCGCTTCTCTTTCTGTAGGCAGCAGCTGGAGTAACTTCGCATTATTGCTCAAAGGTGAAGTGGTCTAGTGTCGTGATACATGCATATTTACAACATCTTTGAGGAAGAATACTTGGTTTCGATGTGCGAATGAGGAAGTCAAGTAACACGCCAATGAGTGTTAAATGTCCAAACTGCACAAAAACAGAAGCCATGAAACAACTGCCTTATAAAAGAATGTCACTAAACTTAAGTACAGGCAACTACAAGACACCCCGAGTCAGAATTTCCACCAGCAAACAATTCTTTCCAGCGGCTTCCTAAAAAAGACCCCCATCATGCTGATCCATAGGTGTGAACTCATTAGCCATTCTCACCAATGTACACTGTTGAAATAGCAGACTCTCTTCACCTCACTGTTCATAAATAAGAAAAATGTGGATAAATAAGAGGAAGCCTAAAAGGAGAATACATGCCACATATTTCTCCCTCTAAACTGCTCACAAGGTTTAATTTTAATAAATGTTCAAATGATACAAAAACAAAGATTAGAGAAAAAGTTCAAACTAGCCAACTGCATATAACAAAGTAGTAACGTAGTGTAATAATCTAATGATGTCATTTATAATAATATATCAGTCACTAATTTTATTGTAATACAGTAAAATTAGTGACTGATATATTACTGTTGTGCTAGCTACTGCATGCTACATCACTATACTACTTTTACTGAAGTAGGACTTTTATATTTTTTCATTGCTATTGCAAGGTTTTGATGGTGATAACACTTACAATCAGGATGAGAACCAGCGGTGTCAGAATGGTAGAGCAGTAGAAGCAACAGACACGAAGCAGTTTTTTTCAGAGCTCTGATAATTTTACTTCAGATATTGCAAGGTAAAGACTGAGGGATTTAACACAAGGCAGATTACAGCAGCAGTAACATTCAACCTGACCCCAGTCTCTTCAACACCCCACATTACTCCTACCCCCTGTATATATACACCTGGCCTCAACCAACACCATTCACAGTGAAGGACCCTCAGATACTTCCCCAAATACCTTTAACACATATTTACAAATGACATCTTACTATTTTCACATATAGAGCTGACTATGTCAAAACACAGGTTACCTAATACATATACAGATCAATAAACTAAAAAAAACAAACAAAAATCTAACCAGCATCCACTCTACCTGTTGTCCCCCCCTATGCTCCCTAAACACTTAGTCCAACCTAACCAGGTAATTGGCAACAGCTGAAGTCCTGAGATTGCAGCCTCATGTGTGCACTCCATGAGCCACGCCCCCAGGAAGTAGACCTCAAAGAGAGATGTTAGCAAACTTTACAAAAGCACAACAAACAAAAACAACTTCCTGTATCAATTTATATGGTCAGTAAAGGTGTTTCTGCCCCACCTTAGTGATACTGTACCACTGCCTACAGGGTACAGTATCTTACCATGTGACTCCTGTTAACCCTTTGCATCGACCTTAAATCCCGCATAAGAATGCATGGAGCATATTTTCTACTTCATAAAACATTCATTAATATTCATATCAATATTTTTGAATCCTGCATTGTTTACATTAGCTTGCACTCTTCTTGTGTGTGTGTGTGTGCATGTGTGTGTATGTGTTTCCAGAGCACGAGTTAGAAACAACAGTGAACCTGCTCACCAAACATTGCACCACTAGCAGATTTAATTAACAGAATAAAAACACTGCACATCAACATATATTGCCATTCATGGATCAGCTTCCCTTTTTAATGTGTCAGTGCAATTTTGAACAGACGGCCTCTGCAGTGCGGGTGATATAAGTCAAATTACTGTAAATCACATACTTGTTCAAACAGTGCCTTTTATGCGTAGAGTGGCATTTTGTTATAAGTGGCGCACGAATGCAGCATGACGCATTTTGTTTTTAAAGCTGTTTTTTTCTTTTATTGTTTGTGCGAGCAACGTGACCCCCCCCCCCAACACACACACACACACACACACACACATACACATTCATTGCTTCACATGAGTTGGGGGGGGGGGGATTCACAGGAAGTGTCTGGTGTGTGCTGCAGGGTCCAGCAGGAGGCCCCGAGACAAAGTAGATAGAGACGGTTTAAAACAGTGTAACTTTGCTGCCATATACTGTAGCGTGACTGCATCTCCCTGAGGCATACACAAGTACATTCACTTCCTGTCCGGAACATGCACACACACACACACACACACACACACACACACACACACACACACACACNGCACTGTCTGGACTGCAGAAAGGAGACACAGCCTGAAGGTCCCCCTCTACTTTTCTGTTTCTCTCGCTATCTCTCTTTCTTTCTCTCTTTCTCTCTCTCTCTCTCTCCTTCACTACCGGTGTCAATTGTGCCAAGTCAGCACAACTCTGACATGCTTAATTATCCTAGTAGAGCCAGAGAGAGGGAGGAGATGGGAGAGACAGGAGGGGGAGAAATTAGGGGAAAGGAATGAAACGAGGATAGAAAAAAGGAGAGAGACAGAGAGACACAGAGAGAGAGAGAGAGAGAGAGAGAGAGAGAGAGAGAGAGAGAGAGAGGAGAAAGTCAAAAGCAGGGCAGGTGTAGGAGGAGAGGCAGAGAAAATGAGGATGAGAGGAGGTTAAAAAAAAAGAGGAGTTAGGCAGAAGGACAGCAGGTTGGAAAGATGCCCCAATCCTTCATGGCTCACAGACGCATCTGCAACACATTTATTACCTTACTGCCCCGCAAAGCTGCTGCTCGCCTCATATCAAGGATGCAGACTGGAGGGCAGAGAGAGAAACAGAGAGAGAGAGAGCAGGGGGAGGGAAAAAAAAGAAAGACTAAAATAAAGAGAGTGATGGAGACCGAGGGGACATTAAACAGTCTGACACACAATTCACAGTTACCATGGAAAACGTAGAGCCGCGCAGAACCCTAACCGGTCTGCAGGATGTACTGTGGCAGCATTTTAATCCATGCGCATTTAGACACACAATAAAAAAAACCAAACAATCAAGCAGGATCAAATGTTAAAGTGATGTTTTTAATTTAGAGCAAATGGGAATTGCGTGGGAAGCGTTTTAAAGGGACACTACACAGATTTTTAAAAATGAAAATAAGCTCATACGTTTTTAATTTAAAAAAAATTTAAAAAAAGTGTCACCACATTCAGATAGTGCTGTTTGGACTCATCTAACAATATGATGTTCAGTATATGCATTTATTTTATGTTTATATCTAATATATATGCATTTGATTCATTTTAGCTAAGCGTAATAGTTTACAGTCGTGCTAGTTTCTCTCCTCTGCTGTGTTAACCGTTGGGGCGGGGCTTAGACCTTCCATATATACGGTATATACACACACACACACACACACACACACACACACGGAGCGGTGCAGACGGGAGACAGTCACAGAGGAAATACTGCATAGTTTTTTGGATGCCAGGAAAGAGAGAGTGAATTTTATTCATAACACCTGTTTTTTTCCCCCAGCTATAGTGTGTGTGTGCCTGGGTGTGTGTCATTCAGAAATCAGTCAGCCACTCAGAAGAGAAGGGAATTGAGTTCATTTTGAAATAGTCAATTTCAAGCTAAGTGAGACAGACTGGCTGTATTTATGCCTTACGCAGCTGTACGGGTGCTTTTTAACTGTAAAAACTTGCAAATGAAAAGTATTAAAGTGGAAAGTTGTATAATATGTAGACTTTAGTTTCTGGTATGCTTTATCAGAACTGCTTGTCTGATAGTAGAACAGCTTCATAAACCACGTCCTTTCACACCTTTACAATGTTTTAATGACACTTTAATTCAAATTCTTACAACAAAACCGACGACCACGCTTCACCTGACATCTGATCAGTTATGTGGACAATATAGTGCAGCACTGTGAAGGCCTTCCAAGAGAGAGAATGCACGTTGCATGTTCTTGTATTTGTATTTTTATTTCTCTGTGCCGACTGGCTTTTCACCAATTATATGAGGCAGCTGTATACACTGCTGGAGTGGCCAGACAACACATAGTACAAGCTAGTTCTTTTCATGTATAACCCAGAACTTAGTCTTCAATACCTTACAGAGAACATAGTTTAGAATGAGCTTGAATTCAGCACTGTGGAACAGGTGGAGAGCTCTTGAAGTAAAAAAAACACATCATTTTTGGTTAACATGCCATCATGGTGTGATAACATGTTTTGCAGGTAGTATGAATTAAGGTAATGTGGGACACTTTTGGAGTGGATTTACTGCCCCCATTGATGACATCATGACCGCAAAGTCACCTGATTTCTATTACATTATTCTTGAATTCAACGCCAATCATGTTCATTTTAATTGTTTGGTTGTTGTAAAAAAAAAAAAAAAAAAGATAAATGCTTTGGAGCTTATGTGTCCCACATTACATGAATCCATCTTATAATCACATGGAAATTAGCACTTAAAGTTGAAACTAATGTGCTTCCATATGGTCATAAACCCAGATACTGGACAAATTGAGATATTGATGATAGTGAGATGTTGATGCTACATTAAAAATTTGGTTTGCCCAAATTTGTAAAAACAAAAAAAAAAAAGAAAGATCATTTTGTTATGTAAGCTACCTGAATATATGTACTTGCTGAGCTATTTCATTGAAGTACTAATGTTACCCTCATAGTGGATAAGTCAGGATATCGTTACAGTCATTTAAGACGAATGGGTGTAATTTGATGCCAATTCATATAGTAGACATTGATATATTGGTATGGTTCATCCTCTGGACACTTTAAATATCTGTACCAAAATTGCAAAATTTGATAATTGGCAAAACCTGTCAATCAAATGCCCCCCCAAATAACAAAAAAAGCAGCTTCTGTGACTCCAGGATGCCTCCTTACATAAAAGTGAGTGGACAAGTGTTGTGGCATTGGCGAGAGAATGAAATATGACTTTGAGCCTTAGTACCAACATTAATGTCAGCACTTCATTAGAATGATAAAATGCTTCAGTATAATCTGTTTTCTCCACATATAAAATCGATACTGGGAGTCTTGCAAGCCTGTCTGCAGTGATGGCGATGGTGGAAATAGCCCGACTTGGGCATTAAAAAAAAGAAAAAAAAAGAAATGGAGGACACGGAGGAGTCTGCGTTTCCTTTAACGGCCCCTACTTATTGCCCTCATACCAACTGAACTGTATTAACATCGTGCCACGGCATACTGCGCCACAAAACAGCCTCCTCTTTTTTTTTTAATGCTTTACAATGCTGCTGGTCTGAGAGCAGCGACTGCAGCAGCAACAGCCCACTGACTCATTTACTCATACTCACACATAGAAACGCACAAAAAAAAAAAAAAAACAGCCCAAGGACACTATGATAGCCACGCACACGCGCAGGCTCACACACAAACTGCTAAAAATGAGTATCCGGCCCCCAGTCTGTCACTGGCAAGCGACGACTGCAACACTTTGTTATATCACAAGCTTTTGCCACACACACACACACACTCGTCAAAGCACAATTCACGTCACACACATTTTCTGTCTGAGTCTGCATGAACGGTTTTTTCTTCCCCCCACTGCGGGATTTGGTTTCTCCTTGTTAAGAGAACAGTGCAGGAGTTGAAAGGAACAGAAATATAGCAATAACAAAAAAAAAAAGCCCTCTGTCTGACTCTGAGCAATCACTTCTTCAAAAAAACATAAAGACAGATTCCCTTTTGAGACATTTTTTTGATGTGAAACGTTGTCTCAGCAGAGAATGAGCAGGCTAAAAAAAAAAAAAAAAGTCAATATCACACGTCCTGTAATACCCCAGTGGCGTCATAATAGAGAGGTCAGATTAGTTTCTTTCTAATGTCTGCTTTCACTCTTCCTCTCACGCTCTCCTGTTTAATAATCCTCCTCTTCCTCCCTCCCTCCTCCTCGCTATACTCCCGCTCCAACTTTATCATATCCTCATTATCACCTTCATCCTCGTTCATCTCATCACCCACAATCTTATCATCCTCCTCATCATCATCAGCAGCAGCAGCACCGCCACCCCCGTCCTCGCCGTCTTCCTCTTCCTCCTACTTCTTTTTTTTTTCCTCCCTCTCTTCCACTTCCTGTCTGTTGTCGCCGCCGCTGCCATCTGTCCCGTTCTCTCCTTTCCTCTCGCCGCTCCTCTTCTTCTTTCTCCTCCTCCTCATCTTCCTCCTCCTGCCGCCTGGCTTCCGCTGCAGAGCAGACTGTTTTCATGCTCTCCTGTCAAGGCGGACATGCCGACAGATCAGCTGACTGACAGACAGACATCAGAGCAGATGATGGACAGGCAGAGAGGAAAGAGGAGAGGAAAGGAGAAAGGAGGCAGACGAGTACGCAAAGAAAGAATGCGATAAGGGAAGTGGATATGTGAATTATGATGTACAGTAATTGGATGGGCTAAGTTTGACAGTAAAGTTTCTCAGTCTCTGCCAGTTTTTATCCAGATTTGATTTCAAGTCATATTACGCTAACACAATGCAGCTTTTTTTTTTTGTCAAGTAAAACTGAAGCCGCTGCATTATTGTGATTATTGATCGGTGAAGTCATATAATAAACTATGTCATGAGTTTCTGCGCATGTATTAACATGATGCAGATGTTGTCAGCCAAAAGTTAAAAGTTGTTGTTTTTAATCTATTGTCCGATATCAATTTTACTTCAAATTCTCCTGCATCTCAACATTTCACCTTAATGTTCCACCCACACACATCCTCTCATTTATCTGGAATAATTACCCTGAAGTTTCTTCAGTTTGTGACTCTTTTGGTGTGACTTGGTGTTTCAGGCCCTCACTCAGTCACACTGACTTCACAATAAAAATGCCTCAGGAGTTGCTGCACACGGTACAAATGTGACCAGCCAAAAGTTAAAGGCTCTTTTTTTTATCTATTTAAATTATCTTCAAACTTTGTTAAGTTTTACCTGCATCTGTACAGTGTTGAACATCATATAATACACCTTGTCATATGTCCATCCACACAGATCCTCTCATTTATCTGCAATGCTTAATATAGGTCTCTTCAGTTTGTGACTCTTTTGGTGTGAATTGGTGTTTAAGACGTTCCCTCATTGACTTTAAATTCAATCAGACATTGACACACAGGTCCACCTATACATACCGCGTCACTTTTTCTTTTGTTTTTTTTTTTTCCACAGTAACCAAACTCAGACACATGGTGGTTGCCACATTACACCACAGTGCACCTTATTGTTTATGTCTCGCAGCAGCCAGTGCTCTTTTGTGTTGCCTCTATTCACTGCAATCACTTTAGACTCTTCAGACTCAGTCAAATGAGAGCATGTGTTGTTATAAATAGACGCTTACAAGTCCACAAAGGTGCACAGCTGCTGGCACTGGTGCACACATAACTTATAGCCTGGAACAGCTGGAGCAGTCATTGGTTTGCTTTTACATCTCTAGAATCTGTGACT
The DNA here is from genome assembly GCA_024605115.1 of Rastrelliger brachysoma. Lineage (NCBI taxonomy): Eukaryota > Metazoa > Chordata > Actinopteri > Scombriformes > Scombridae > Rastrelliger > Rastrelliger brachysoma. The sequence continues at coordinate 8,774 of JANJYP010028751.1, forward strand.
TATATAGATTTGTATCTGACCCTGCAATTAAACAACTTTTCATTTTATTTATTTATTTATTTATTTTTGTATTTGTGACACACCAAACATAAAAAGGACTGTAGTTTCATTGTAGCTGTTAGGGCAGGGCAACTTGCATCAGATAAAATGACGCAATGGTGTTATTCAGTAATGAATGCAGTGAGTGATGCATTCACCCAAAACATGTTAACCCTAACGTCCGTGTTTTGTTTAATTTTCGTATTTTATGTATGAGCAATTTTTTCCCACACCTTATAACAATATTGCCCTTTTTGATGATAACTCTTACATAATCTTCAGGTAGTTTCATCAGTAGTTAAATGCAGGTTTTATTCCACTGCTGAGAAGAATACCAGTTAAGTTTTCCACTGCTCTTGGTTCTACAAGGCTGTGAGATCATTCAAGTTTGATATGACATCACCTTAACTACACATGGGTCAGTTACTAGTGGAACTGAAAGTTGAGGTTAATTCAAGCCAGGCTTTTTCAAGTAAACCCAGCTTTCATTAACTGTGTTATTAGAATACCAATCAACATTTTGCCCTTTTATTTCACCTAACTTGACTCAACTTAGCACCTGCACCTGTCCAGCATATGGAAATATTCTAGATATGAACTTAACTTAACTCAGCTTAACACAACACCTATCCAACATATGGAAATATTGTGGAGGTTACCCGAACCTTACCTTACTTTACCCTACCTTAACTTAAATTAACTTATCTTAACTCAACTTAACACAACATCCATCCAACATATGGAAATACTGTAGATGTTACCCGAATCTTATTTTACCATACCTTAACTTAACTTAACACAACACCTATTCAACATATGGAAATATTGTAGATGTTACCTCAATCTTACCATAGCTTACCTTAACTTATCTTAACTCAACAGAACACCCATCCAACATATGGAAATATTGTAAATGTTACCCGAACCTTACCATAGCATACCGTACCTTACCTTACATTACCTTACCTTACTGTAATGTAACGTGACGTGAAATAACTTCTATCCAGCTTATGGAAATATTATTGTGCATAAACTTAGATCCAGAACCAAAATCCAGGATTTAGGATTGTTTAAAACTTTACAACTAAAATTTAAAATAAAGCTATGCAAGCTTCAACCATTTAAAAAAAAAACAAAAACAATTAACTTTATTCCTACATCACTTCAAAACTAGTTTACAAGGTACTTAACAAAATATTAAGTATTAAGAGAGAGAGAGAAAACAAACAAACAAAAAGGATGTGTTTATGTGCTTAATTAACATTTTTGCTCTAATTGATATCTGCAGATCACAGTTTGACTCGACAGCAGGCAGAGTGTCTTTCTTCTTTTAAATTCAAATACACTCGTATGGAAACTCAGACACTTTTACAATGTAAAAAGTAAAGGTGATAAAATGATTAAAGAAGAATATTAAAAGCAACTAGTTAGCGTTGCATTTTAATCAGGTTTCATATTCGTCTGCCACAGTTAAAAAAAAACAAAAACCCAAAACATTGTTATTATCATTCTTAGTCTTTTTTTTGTTTCAGCATTCGTGAAGCCCTTTGATCTGCATCGTTATGTGAAATGTCCTCATTAAATACATAAGATTTATTATTCTAATAATGATGAATCACAGTACAAAAAGGGCAAAATTTAAATGGCAGATTTCAACAGACAGTCTGAGATTTTCTACTGTCAAGGTTTCATTGTGCGAAGAGAGATATTGAGTTGAACAGCAGCAGAAATAATGACATTGTTTCTACCGTGACCTCTCGTATAGTTTAATTTAAGCTGTCACATACAGTAAGACGCGCTCATGTTTTAATGGCGGTCTTATGAGCGCTTTTGTTTACTTTTCGCTCCTCTCTTCATCCTTCATGTTTAAGCACATCTGACACTGACGATCAGATCTTCGGCAGAACTTTGGAGGGGGGAGAGAGATCACTCTGTCTGGCATTTTCAAATCACGCTAATTAACCTGTGCATGTCTGTGTCTGTGGGGGGGAGCGTGTCTTGTCGTTTTGCGTTTTCCAAAAAAGAAAAAAAATCGTCTTTTCGCCGCAAATTCTTGTGACAAGTAGAAGAAGTCTCACTGGAAAGGAGGAGGAGAAAAAAACAAGTAGAAGATGGAGCAGAAGATGAGGGGACGGTAGAAGCAAAAAACAGAAAAAGTGAGAGGATGGAGAGAGAGAGAGAGGAAGGGGAAGAAAAGATGGGAGAGTAATAGANCAGAAAAAGTGAGAGGATGGAGAGAGAGAGAGGAAGGGGAAGAAAAGATGGGAGAGTAATAGAGAGCTTGAGAGACGGAAGAGGAGATGAGACTGAAAGAGGAAGGCTAGACAGACTAACAGAGTAATAGATGAGACAAAATGAAAGATAGAGTGAGAAGAGAGAAGAGAGAGGCTGGGCAAGTCACTGAGGCTTCACTAATTGCCACTCAGAAGAAAGAGAGAGGGGCTCTTTCCAAAGAACGGTCATGCTGGTCTGTTCTTTGAATTGGATCTCTGTTCCTGGCTTTCTTTTTACTTCCCCCCCTCCTCCTCCTCTTCCTCCTCCACCACCCTTACCACCACCACCACTACCGTCTAGACAAGAGCAGATCAAGCTGTTCTTGTTATGGGAGGAAGAAGAGGAAAATGTGCAGTGTCATTAGGTCGCTCACTGCCAGCCGGGCAAATCGGAAGGACTCGCACCAGGGAAGGGCCCTGCAAGGTGTTTGTACATGCAGGTACAGTACGAGCCGCCTGTGTTTGTGTGTGTTGATTAACTGCGACAAAACGCGGCGGAGCACCCCCTCCCACCCACCATCACCCTCCCTCCCTCCTCTCACTCCCAAACCCGCACTGATGAATTTCATTAAAAAAATGTTTCCTTCCCCTCTTCCCCCC
>JANJYP010028772.1:0-10110 GCA_024605115.1 Rastrelliger brachysoma
ATACCACAGAGCTCCACTGTTGTAAAAGAAAAAAATAATAGTAATAATGTTCCACACTGATGCCTTTCATTACAATGAACACACACACACACACACACACACACACACACACACACACACACACACACACACACACACACACACACACACACACACACACACACTGTAGTTTATGTTGACTCAGTCCCACACGCACCACCCTGCTGCCACAAATAGTCATTAGAACACCAAATATTGCTTTAAAAAGTCCCCAACAAATATTTCCTTCTGTGAACATTTGTTTCAAATTACAGAAGCCAGGTCGGTTTAAAAAAAACTATTGTATATATCTTCTATATCTATCTGTATTGATATGTATGTTCAGTATCATCAGTGAGCATGGAACTGAGTCATACAGTATGAAAGTATTAGCAGAGGGATACTATACTGTTTGTTTTTGACTTTTCACAGAATCTGCTCACTATAAGGAAAATACAGAATGAAGGCAAACTACAAGCGCTGTAGGTATACTGTTGCATCTAACTACTAATGCTGCTGTTAACTGCAAGATCCTATTCAGTCCACATGTGTTTGAGTTCAAAGCTGCAGCATGTATTCATCGACCTGGTGCTTCCTTCTCCTCCTGGTTGGGCCCAGCTGAGGCAAAGAGCAGGTCAATTCACCTTAAATGGAGCCCATTTAAGCCATTCCACATGGGTATTACATGTGGGGTCCATGTCACTGAAACTCTGTGGGACCTGCAANACTTGTATTCATCGACCTGGTGCTTCCTTCTCCTCCTGGTTGGGCCCAGCTGAGGCAAAGAGCAGGTCAATTCACCTTAAATGGAGCCCATTTAAGCCATTCCATATGGGTATCACATGTGGGGTCCATGTCACTGAAACTCTGTGGGACCTGCAAAATTTGCCTATGTCAGTCCCCTCAGTACCCACATTTAACCTATGTGGGGTCCACATGGATGTGCTGGCTGGGATGATGACTCAACATGTAATTTCTCTGTGTGTGTTAGAGTCAGGTAGAAGTCAGCCCTGCGTGCTGTCATAGAAAACGACCACTGTTTTCCAACCAATTATTCTAAGAGTGCTTTTGGCTCCAGTGAAGAGGCAGTTCCATCGCATCCACAGCACACCCTGGTGTTGGTCTGTGGGTCACATGCATGCATGAGGTGGATGCTGTTATGTGTTTGCCTTTAATAAGGGTCATCTAGAGTTCAGTGAAATTGATGAAGGCAAGCTTCTCTGATTTGTTTGTAGTGATGCTTTAAGCTCTTCACATATTGAAGTGAAAGCTTTCTGTGGTGAGGTTAACCCTTTACTAGCTTACTGAAGGTGAATGCATCCATTACTGCTGATTGAATGCATCCATTACTGCTGAGGGTTTCATGGGCACAAAGGGAGCTGGAGTATTCATTATTGTTCACAAATACCTTCAATGAGTTGACTAACCATCTCTTCAGGTGAATTTACTCTCTACCCTGAATAACTAACATTTTACTTTAGTACACTAAAGATGAATACATGTGTATGTGTGACTTCTGAGGGCTATTATCCAGCTCTTGTCCAGCCAGCATGTCCACGTAGGCCCCACATGGGTTGAATGTTGACTGTATGGATACTGAGTGGACATTGACTTGAACTGGGAAAATTTTGAGATTCCCACATGGTTTCAGTAACATAGGGCCCACATGTGAAGCCCAAGTGGGCTGGTTGAATGGGTCATCATTCTGAGCTCACTTACTATAGAGTGGGATCTTGCATTTAACAGCAGCATTTGTAGTTAGATGCAACAGTATAGCTGCAGTAGTTGCAGTTAGCAAAAGGTTGCCATCTCTCTATATAGTATTTTCCTTATAGTCAACAGATTCCATGAAACAGTGTCTTACAGTATCCATCTGTTAATGCTTTCATACTGTGTAGCTCTCAGTCTCATGCTCATTGGTTCCTACTGAAGATGTCTATCTTAATATATAAATATACATTCTAGTTTATTTTTCTTTCTTTAAAAAAACACACCAAAATACTGTAGTTTGTGTGTTGGGGACTTTTAATAAGGCATGCAGTGGGCTTAGTGTACAGGGCCATAAACCAGGTGAACTGTATGGTCTCCATATTGTTTCACAAACACGGGTCCCACATGTGAAGTCCGTGTGGGCTGGTTAAATGGGCTCCATTTAAAGTGATACACGCGCCATTATACATTGTAGGCTTTTTTCACTTCATGGACATTAGTCAAACATTATATCAAATATAAGATTACCTTTATTGCAGACTCTCCGGAGTTATCCATGTTTGTAACTTTTAATTGCTCGGAGGCTTAGGGTCTGCCAGCATGGCGGGGCTCAGGGCACTTCCGAGTGGTGCACACAACACGCCATTTTAAAACACTTAGACGGTTCAAATCACATGACACTTCCTACAAAGCAGCATTGTGGTCTCAACTAACAGAAACCGGGGTAGAAAACAACAAAAAAGTTAGATGCTCCCTACACTTTTAATACGTTTTGTGTGCACCAACAATGTTTTCTACCCTGGTTTCTGTTAGTTAAAACTACAATGTTGCTTTGTAGGAAGTGTCATGTGATTTTGAACCGTCTACGTGTTTTAAAATAGTGTGTTGTGTGCACAACTCAGAATGCCCTGAGCTCCACCATTGTTAGCTTTGGAGCGATAAAAACTACAAAACATGGATTACTCTGGAGAGGCTGCGAAAAAGGTAATTTTATATTTGATATAATGTTTGACTAATGTCCATGAGTGGGAAAAGCCTATAATGTTAAATGGCGAGTGTATCACTTTAAGGTCTATTCAGTCCACATGTATCCTTGGGCAAGATACGTAACCATAAATTGCTTCAGATGACTGTACTAGCAGTGTGTGAATGTACGTGAATGGCTAATTTCCTCCTGGTGAGCAGGTTGGCATCCTGTGTGGTGGCCCCTGTCATCAGTGTATGAATGTGTGTGAATGAGTGGTCAGAATAATAGTACTATATAAGTACAGTCCATTTACTGTTTATTGCTTTTCTGCATGGTGAATGAATTCAAACTTGTGCTGGCATATATACAGTATGTATATGTAAATATGTATGATATATATGATATAGGGTATTACAATGTATAGGATATAGATAAAATAAATATGTGTAAAATATCTAAGACACAAAGAAGTGTATGCACTTTGTGCTTTCTTTTGACTTAGAGGAACTGTATAGCTTAGGTATAGCTTACCTAGATATTTTTTGTTTGCTTTGTTTCACTTTGTTTTTTATATTTTATTTTAGTACATGTATTTTGGTTAAACCCCAGGCCACAGCTAATAGGGATCTGAATGAATACATAAATAAATAAACTGGAAGATCCTTTGGAAGACATTCTCATTTCAAACTGATTCCAGCTGTCCTGTTGTTCTCATTACTCTTTATCATGAAAAGTCCTCTCTGATGTAAACACACATGTGAAATGCTGGACACTGCTATGCTATTGTGTTTGTTGATGTTTTGTGTGTAAGTTTGAAGAAGAGAAATTTACATTCAATCACATCTCAGCAAACTCATAAGAGTGTCTCATTCCTACTTCACTGTAAGGGCTGGTATGTATGTTGATAGTTTATTCAATAGGAGAGAAATCCATTCTCATATTTTATTCCAGAGGAGGCAGGAAAGTAAATAGGAGCAGTGATTTCTACCAACAGATAACTGTCTTTACTGTGTCTTTAGGTTGTGCAATTTTGTACAATTTGTGTCTGTCAGGCATGGTGTGTAATACAGGATGCTTCAACTGTGTTCTAAGTAATGCAGTCCAACAATAATATCAGCCTGGAAGCTCTGCTCAGTATCTACTGCAGATGATGACAAGAACTTTCTGGAAGTGTGGGGTTTATTGTAGAAGCATTAGAGCATCAGTCTTCACTGCTACATCATAAAAAGAAATCCTCACAACTACTATCTTATTAACACTATCAACTGTTCATTTCACTAACACACATGGACATAGATACGGGTCAAATATGACCCAGTCATGTTCTCATTTGGCTTTAAGTGCTGGATCTAGCAAAGGTCTTGATCACAGGATCCCAAGGCCAGAAGTGACATACAGTATAACCTCTCCAGCACACTATTAAAGATAAAATAAACATGAAAAACTACATTCTATTAAAAAAAAAAAAAAAACAGTGAAAAAAAACAAAAGTGGTTAAAGCTAATGACAGTGAAAGTTTCAATTAATTGATGAAACTGGATGGTAGAGCGGTTGTAAACATGAGCTTGGAGAAGTAGGTGTAACACACGTTTTTACTGTCAACCAGTAGTGAATGAAAGAGAGAGAGAGAGAGAGAGAGAGAGAGAGAGTGCAATTTGCGTAAAACCTTTTTCTTTGATCTATTTTTAATAATCATGATCATGCTCATTAACTTTATTAGTTTTCAATTGAATAAAATTTCAATATATTAAATAAGAAGTGCATTATCATTTCAATAAAAAGCATGTGAAGCAGCATTAGAGCGTAATGGGAAAGTCAAATGTGGCTATACAACTAAAAACTGAAACGTGAGTGAACAGAAAATGATTGATAACTGCAGTGTAACATCTGCTCATTCTTAAGTTTGCTAAAGCGATGTGAGCTTATGCGGAATCTTATAAAAACTGATCTGACTTGCTAAATTTCCTCCAACTGAAAACAAGATAAACATGTCATCAATCAAAGCACATCTCACTCTGACTAATAGCAGCTTGTCATGTATGTGGTAAAAGCTTTTGGCAATTTCATGTCCTTGTAGTCGGAAAGTTTGGCTCTAAAACGCCGCTTTTACATCTCTCTCTCACACCTGGACACATTTTTATGACAAACGTTGCTGTGCTCCAAACAAATATATCAAATATAAATACTTTCAATTTTTCTTTGCAGATGACAGTGTAACCTTTAGGGTGATTCTGGTATTTTTAGTGTTCAATTGGTAAGGACCTTTGTGATTGTGAGTACAGAGGGAGGTGATCTTTCAGTCTGAACATCAGAAAAGATAATTCCACCTTCAGGCTCAGGTAAAGAAGTGTGTGTGTGTGTGTGTGTGTGTGTGTGTGTGTGTGTGTGTGTGTGTGTGTGTGTGTGTGTGTGTGTGTGTGTGTGTGTGTGTGTGTGTGTGTGTGTGTATGTATGCGTGTGCCAGACAATTTAGTGTGCTCATTTAAAGTGACGTACAAACACACACTTGCTCAGGTTAACAGTGTGTGTGTGTGTGTGTATATGTGTGTGTGTGTGTGTGTGTGTGTGTGTGTGTGTGTGTGTGTGTGTGTGTGTGTGTGTGTGTGTGTGTGNACTGAACATCGCCATAGGGCTGTCTGACACCTGACTGACAGAACGACAGATAAACAAAGAAAGAAAGAAAGCATCGCCACAGGTCCCTATCCCCTGCTTGTCACCTATAAAACGAATCTGGTTTTTGTCCTCCTGAGCCTCACAGAGCCTCACAGAGCCTCAGTGTCTGAATGTGTGAAAGCTGTTCCTCTCTGACTGACACTGCACATTATAGTGCACCTGCATGTGTGTGTGCCTCCACTGTTATCTGTCCTGTTCTGTTAAATCCAAGCGTCTCAACAGACAAGGACATAACAGACATGAGAAAAATGTATCTGTATGTATCTAAAGACCTTTTTATAAATATTTATATTTTTTATTTAATATGTTAATATATGGCATGGTACATAAAGTTTAATATAATAAACCTGATGACTGAATATATTTTTTAAAGTTGTACAGAAATGAAAAATGAATTTCATCCCACTATGGCTTTAAAAATCAGTAATTATCAGATGATGTGGTCATGTCTATGCTAAAATAGGACATGATATTGTGTGATAATAGATGTTTGGTGTAAAAGTTAAAAAATGCACTCTCTCTGCTCTGAAACATTCATCAAGGTTTAATCACACATTTATTGATCAGTCACATGATCCACTATTGATGCTGATGAAACACATCTGCACGTCAACATCTGGTATAGACACTTTTATGAGGGGATTCTTACATGTAGTACATACTGTTAGGGTGTAGAATATGAATTATATGTGAGGGTTAAATGCTACACTGAAATCAGATTGTGTTACTGTCTTTTACTGCATGCACATCTCTCCTTTGTGTGTGTTGTCTGTGACCTTTAAAACAATCCAATTCAAGTGAGACAAGGAGGCTCAAGAGGTTCAGGAAACTCAGTGGCCAGACTCCATTTGGTCAAAGAGGCCTTTAAAACCAATCTCAGGTCAATTGTGTGCTGGGCTTCACTGTCTAATGGACTCTACTGACCACACTCTACAGACACTACTAGACCACACATGCTTGAAAAAGCCTGCTGTTTGATATCTGTTGTTGATCTGAGTTATGACTGTAAGAAGGGTGCTTTCTAACCTATAGTATATTTATGTTGGTTTGAATCAGTACATTAATTGGTAAACAGAAAAAAAAAATCAAGCACACAAAAAGACACCACTTAAAGCCACACGAGAATTTTCCCTTCATGATTGCTCAGATGTAGCCTGAGTAAGACCAGACCTCATCTCAATATAGAGATTCGGTCTGGGAACCTGTACATGAGGCGTGGTTTATGAAAACCCAGAGCCGTTTACTGGGCGCTACAAATGTCTATCAAATGTGTCTGTATGTAGCTTATAGCTAATCGTATCAAACATACCCGATGACGTATGTACAACAACAGAAATATGATGAAGAAAAAACTGATGGGTGGGAGAAATAACAGTATGCAGCGACTATATTTGTGAAAATAAACATGAGGATAGAAGGTATTTATCACTCTACAGACATGTTTTTAGCTTTTGTGTGGCATCATCGTCTTACTACCCCCTCCCCTGTTCTGTGATTGGCTGCCTCACCGAGGGGAAAATTAGGCCGAATCACATGCAAAGAAGGATGGGTATACCCAGGCTAGCCCTGTCTGGCAATGAGGAAAAATTTTAAAGGTGTCACGAACACAGATTCAGTGGTGAGTACAAAAGGCAGATTTTTTAATCAGGCAGAAGTAACAAAATCAGCAAAGACAGGTCCAAAAAAACAGGTGTGATCATGAAGAATATAGACAAAAAACAGGATTATGAAGAAACTACAAACAGAGGGCTGGGACGACTGGCAACAAGACAGTGAAAGACACAAGGTTAAATACACAAGGTAATGCATGCTAATGGGTAACAGGGGCAGAACAATCAGACACATATACAGTGACAGGAAGTGAAGAATGATACCAAAATAAAACAGGAAGTGTGCAAACAGACAACAACAAAAAACAAACAAAACATGACAGAAGGGGTGACTTCAGTTGTGACCTCCTCAGTAATTAACATTTTCATCAGTAACTGTAATTAAATGACTTTTTCCCCTCAGTCACTATTACAGAGAACACTTTATTTTGTAATTAAATTAATGTAAAGCTGTTACATATAACTAGTCACTCACTAGCACTGGTGCACATTGATGAAAAAAATAGACAAGGCACGTACTGTATGTTTAGTAGAGTGGAGCAGAGAGCCACTTCTGGGACGCTTTTGAAATGTTGTGTGACGAGGCTAGAGTGATTACAAGCATCGACTGGAGTAGCAGTCACAGCAGAGCTGGAATGTGAAGCAGACAAACTCGGACTGCATCCAGATGTCTCCTTAATCGATTGTTAATAAATTATTTTGTTCCAGACTTCCATGATTTCCTGCTGCTTTATGAAATACAACTCCACAATCTCATCACAGTAACTGCTTTTGCCTGAAGCGTCGTACAAATCAAGCACAATCCAAGCAGTGGACCTCTTCAAAGAATAATTGCCTCAACTCTCAGCTCCACATTCCATAAGTGCCACATGGCTGCAGGTACATGAACTACCACTAAGTAAATGGTTACTTTTATATAACACTTTTTATACAAAGCTCTGTAATATTTCTGCTGCTCACTCACCACACTCATCCACACACATACACACACGGACACACACCGATAGCCCTTATTGTTCATATTCTGAGCCGTCACAATATATCCTCACACAGTTAGTCTCTAGAACAAACTTCTGAAGCACAACTCATTCATAAAAACCTCATCAGTCACACATAAACATAATTCATGCTTATTGAAGCTCTCAGAGAACAGAGCTTTTAGTTTTTAGGAGAAAAAATTATGGGTTGAAAAATGTCTTAAAATGTTTATATATTCTGGGTCACATTAACTATTTATCATGTATCTGAAGGCAAATAGCTTTAAGTGATGTTGGGGATGCTGACCAAAGATTTTATGACATTCAGACAGAAAGACAGGACTGCCAACTTTTTCAAATACCGATGTGTGAGATTTTTCTTCTTTTAGGGAGAGGGGGTGGGAGTCAGTATCTGATATGATCTATGATAGATAGATAGATAGATAGATAGATAGATAGATAGATAGATTAATAAGGTTATTTTTAAAGATGAAATCATGTTTGAGAGTTTAGATGAATTTCTTTTGGATGAAAGCTCTGGTCTCCCAGCTGAACTATTTTCAATATTTTTAAGATATATATCAGTGACAATCAGTCGTCCTTTCAGCATCACAACGAACTATCTCAGCTCCAGTGAGTAGAGGGTCTGAAGCTAGCCAAGCAGACGCTGTGTTGGCCAGTACAGACTTACTGTCAGTCACACTGTCAGGCCTTCTCTCCTTCATCACAGACTAACACTTCTCAAGTCATCAGGTGTTAAACAGATCGAGTTGGTGACAAGTTCAAGCGCTTCCTGTTAATGACTATTTCTCCTCTCAGTTTTACTTTTGTGACATCATGTTTTGTGGTTCTGCTTGTCTCCTGCACTCCTCTTTCTACTTTAATATATCACCTTATCTAGCTTTTTCCTGTTTGAAGCTATATTTGGTCAGTGAATCAGACAGAACTCCTGCAGGGAGGAACAATACAAGCAAAAAAACAGTCACAGTGAGATGTTATATGTAGAGCTGTAAACAGCACACCTCCAGCAGGTAAACAGCTTTTCGGTTCAACCCCTAGCTCCTCCAACCGAAGAAAACTGAAACCCAAATTTCTCCCAAAGGCTGTGGCATAGGTGTATGGATGAGTGTGTGTTCCTGATGAGCGGGCACCTCTCATGGCAGCTCCTATAAACAGTATATGAATGTGTGTGTCTGTGTGTGTGTGTGTTTTACTTTATACCTCCAAAGTGAGGACATTTAGGCCGCACCTCACTTTCTTTTTTCCATCTTCAATTGTTTTACCTCTTACCCTACTTTTTTCTATGTTTTTTGTGTCAAGTTCATTGTTGGAGATAGGTGAAGAGTGTTTGTTTGTTTTTTTTCAGAAAAAGAAACAAACGGTCCTCTGTTTCTTCAGACTTGGTTTTATTTTAAAGTTAGAATTAGATTTAGGTCCAGTTTAGGGTAAAGGTTAAGAGTTAGACATTTGGTTGTGATGGTTAAGGTTATGATTAGGGGCAATATGTCATTCAAGTGTGAGTGAATGTGTCATGTAGTGTAAAAGCGCTTTGAGTGGTACGAATATAAATGCAGTCCATTTACCACTCACCATTTACCCTGCCCTACTGTGTAATGGAAAAACACTCGCAGCTTGCCAGCTCAACTCAAGTGCTCGTGGCATGGTTTGGTGTGACTACTCCTGAGACAATGGACGAATGACAATAGTCACTGTATTGTTTTCTCAACTGACTCTCTTTGCTGACTGTAAGGTGGTTGTAGTTAACCAAAACTTACAGTAACAAAATACAAATATATTCATGAGAACTGCTGTAATAAATAAAACTTTAAACACGTGACACTGCATCTTGGTGCATAGTGAACAGAAGATTTGTCCAATTAAAGACTTTTGTGTGCTGCTGTTGCTGCACAGCTGTAATTACATGTGACAGGCATATATTTACAATTCATCAAATGACAGAATGTAAAGAGTAGAGGGGTTTCCGCTCCTAAACAAAGAATTCAAGTTGAAAAATTGAGCACACCTGTACAATTTTTTTCAGTTGTGATGACTCACTAAAAGGAAAGATGTTCCCTGATATATTTCAAGTAATGCAATCGGTATTAAAGTACTCGTAAGTCTGCTCAAAGATGAAAGCATTTCTTGGTTGAGGAAT
>JANJYP010028820.1:0-10984 GCA_024605115.1 Rastrelliger brachysoma
TATTAAAACTGACAGTTTAACTCTCACCTCCAGCTCTTGCTGAGGAACAGACAACCCGTGTTGACCACATCTCCCCAACCATTTTGCTCATTCAGACTTGTTTAGCCTTCTTTTTGTTTATACTCTCTGCAAAGCATTTTGTTTACATCTGCTTCCTCATGAGATCACACGAGGTGGTGCATTGCTCCCTCTGGCATGATACTCTTAATAATATCCTGTAGTGTATGATGCGCCATTATTTTCAAATCTTGTAGTGTGTGCATGTTTGTGATTAGAGAGAAAAAACATCTGTGAAGTTTCTCCTCATGTGTGTGATGAAACCAGATTTCAAAACCAGTTAGGATTATAAAACTCCTGTAGCCTGAGTCCGGCTTCACTTACTTTCTACTGCACATCTTCCTCATTTCCAAACCAAACCCCACAACACTTACTGACACAAATGTGAAAGAACAACTCTATCACATGCTGTGCCTACTACAGTAACAAATACATATGTTCAGTTAGAGAGTTTCTGCTGTTAGTTTCACAGAAAAGTTAAATGGAAAACCACATCTGTCTTTCTTTTGCTACACAGAACACATTTGGAGTAGGCATATAAAGGCATGCTTATTCAAACGTCAGAGTCTATCTACATCACTCTGTTTTGCCATATGCTTTATAAATTGGCTAAGTGAAGAAAAAGCTCCAGGCCTTGTTAGGAGAGGTCATCAAATTTAAATGTTTCTTAGAAGTAAGGAAACACTAGGTCAACCCGTTTTGGGATGAGTTTAAGAGTCTCGGATTTGACAGCCAAGTGGTGGGAAGGCCAGAGAAAAGATGTGAGCTGGTGACTGCTCTTAACCTTCTCTCCCTTCTCGTGCCATAAAAGTCACAGGGGGTGTGCTGCATTTCAAACGAACTGTAGTTATATTCCTCCCATGAAACTTGCTCGGTGTCTTTTCTTTATTCTACCCCCTTCCCTTCTGCTGGGGGTGGAGGGTGGTGGTGACGGCGGTGGAGGGGGGGGTTAGTGTTGACATAAATGCGAAGGCGGCAATGAAATTAAAAGGCCTTATTTCAGGGCAGCCGTCGTGCCTCTTTGACTCTTACTGTGAGAAATTAAATCATAGAGAAACACATAAATCACGGGGCGCAGGAAACAGGCGGGGACAGTCAAATCTACTCCACTGCAATCCGCCTTTCATTCATCAAAACAGTCAAAAGCCATTCGCCGAGCGGAACCGTACAAATTAAACAGCGGGTGCCACAAGGCATCTCTGCTGGTATGCTAACGGGTGTTCAGCTCAAGCCAGCCGCTCCTGCCAGCATGAAAATGAATCAGGTGCAGGGCGGGGCAGGTGTGGTGCACCAACAGCTTGTCACGAGGATTAAGAATACAAACAACAAGCACAGCAGGTCTACATAATAAGACTAACCGAAAAGTTAATATCTCAGGCCGTAATAATTCCAACATCTGTCTGCATGTTTTCTTATATAATTCTGATGCTAAATATGTGTCTTATATGAGACACGTTTCCTTTGGTTAATTTTTGCTGAGTTTAAGTCCCGCACTGGTGAAATCTCTCTTCAATCAACTCCTCTACTATATTACTGACACACAGTAACATCCCTGAATGAGTCTTCCGCACATTAAAAAAAACCCTGCCGTAGCGGGGCAATCCAAAGATTAAGTCCAGTTCGCACAGCCCAAGCCGATGCAATTTTTGCCATCCCAAGGTGCCAAGCCCAACCCTCTCCCTGGGTGAGCTGCAAACCAGTACCTGCAGGAATGGAATAAAGTCGTCTTGTTCCAGGTAATTACAGCCAGGCTTGGCCAAGAGGTGCACAAATTTAGAAGCGTCATCGTGACAGGTCTGCAGAGTTCTGGGGGAAAGGAAAGAGAGAACAGATGGTTGCAAGGTTACTCCCCTCTTTCACTCTCATGTCCTTTCTACCCTTTTCATTATTCCTGTTTGAAATTGTTCCCCCCTCAAAAGTGAAAGTGCAAGTATAATACATTCTGAAATTAGGATTCTGACTTGCTGCTGGGTAATTATAAGCGTGGAGTGTTATGGTAGTGACAGAGAAAATAATGCAAGCATCTGTCGTGGCCTCTCATCTAAGAATGGCTCAGTCATGAGTTCGAGTCAAAGGCCAGGTCTGTCTGGTTCTCTGGAGGCTCACACATTAATACAAGAGCATGCCTATAGCATACAACAGCATTCAGCCAGACTTGCATTTACAAAAGCCCAATGGTATTCCTTTCAATTTAACATAGAAAGACACTGAATGGATAATTTCATTCAAATACTGTATATTCAAATACAGCCACATTTCCCTTGCGGGTGTTTGTGAGGCCTTTGTGATCGACTATGTCTGTTTAGAAATCTTAAGGAAAATGTCATGATAGCAGATAGCTGCCTGCAGTGTCTGTGATCACCAGAGAGTGGTTGTTATTGTGAGAGCAGAGATTGTATAGGCCATTTGAGTGAGTGCACTAGTGGCCAGCTGAAATTAAGAGAAGCCATTGTCTCACTTTCTCCACATAGCCACGAATTTGTGAACAGACACGAAGCCCGTCCTGTCGCCTCCAGCCAAGCAGAACAATGGCACTTTCCAGTAGAGAGGACACTCGCAGGCCTGAGGAGACAAAGAGGCAGAAGAAACAGAGCAACATTTAATGCAGATGTAAAGAAGAGGAGAAATCAAAAAGACATTTAAACTTCCTAGATACACATGAAACATTAAATCTAGAAAAAAACAACAACAGTACAATGAAACATAGTACTGTTAAAAACGCAGTGTTGCATCACTTAAAGACTTCCCTGAGGAAACCTGTCATTTCTTTTGCACCTTGGGTTCCCCCCAAGCTGTAGCTCACATTCCTCAGGGAGATGGAGATGATATTTTCCGTGGGCGCTTAAAATCAGCAAACATTCTTAAACTCAGGATCTAAATAGTGCTAATGAAAATAATGTGTTGGGTGGCAGCTTAACCTTCATGCTACAAATCACATTCTCACCTTGGCAACCTGCCCCATGTCCTCAATGGTGGCCCTTTCATTTGGGAATTGGGAAAATATTTTCTCAATTTTGGAAATGAGGCTGTCGATGTTGAGGTTGGCTTGGGGCCGGCCCTGTGGGAAGTAGAACTTTGGAATGCTTTCACTTAGCGCTGTGGTGACGGGCTCCTCGGTCCTCACCTGCGCCTGAGACAAACACAGAAATAAACTGTTAGCCAGCGATGCTAGCGGACGCTGACACCTCCTGGCTCAAACATTCCAGCATGTGCTCGAGCTCGTTTTTGCAAATGTTACATTGCTAGCACTCATGTAACCGCAGCGCTCAGCAGCCTGCGGGCCCATCAGGGAAGGGCTGTGATCACTCATTTATCCAATAGATACTCCTGTGATAGACATTCCCCTCTCATTGATCATCCCGCTTTAACAGATTTCAATTGCAATGTGTAAACTGATTAATATGTGTAGACTGGATGAGGCAATGATTTTAGTCTGTTGCAGAAAACCTAATTGACCTAGCAGCGTTTGTAACAGTCATTTTTATTCATTAAATTATGTCTACAAAAGTCAGCAATTTAAGACAAGATAAAGCTGGAAAAGGCTGAAGACATTCAGAAATAATATCTTTATATATAATCTACTGACACATGTAATACTCTGTTATATTCTGTTTATATTATGAACACATAAATAGATGAATGAATAATAGTAACGCCCCATTTAAATTTAGTTGTCTGTTGTTCTGGTATCTATGGGAAATGAATAAGTCATCAGTCATTACTGGGAGATGATCATCACATCTGTGGTATTGCAATAATGTTTAAAAACATAATTTGATCTTTAACACCATTATCAGTGGTCTAACTATGTAATCCAAAATAGCATCAGTAAACAACATGATAATGCTTTCCAAAGCTATTAAAAGTTTGTTTTGGTACAGATCCCTCTTCATAATATGATCCATGTAGAAAATTACATGTTGAAAAAATACTGACTAGTTATTTAAACAACATTTAAACACATCCCTCTTAATGACTGCATTTATGTGGAGAGAGACAGTGCTGCTTTAGAAACATAACATGAATAAATTGGCCTTTTCACAAAAGACATTTTGACTTGACACAGCAGGAAAAGCACATGACACCAATAACATTAACAATAGCTCTGCTCCGTTTAATTGTCCCAGTGAGCCGTCTGTGAGCCAGCGCACACAATAAGAAGGCCATGGAACTGACACCACTGAGTGGAATACGGCATTATTAATGCTATTAATTACTCCTGCTATTCCTGCTATGTCATGTCAAAGGTCTTTTAGTCAAACAAGTCCTATCATTAGTCCACTGGTGTTTTATTCAGTGAAGAACAGCCCTGATAAATGACTGGAAGATTGCAATGTTGTGATGCAAGAGTGTGTGTGCCTCACAGAAACAGAGTGGTTAAAATGAGCAGAGCCACTTTGGCTTGGTTTTGAACAGCATATCTGATTACAGAAAAACACTAGTTGTCAATGACAGCCCTGAAGATAGAAGCAGGCCGGGCATGTGCTCAATGTATGTCTCTAAAGAATGAGCTGCAGACAAGAGGTGCAGTCAGGGTTTGGATTATGGGATACGACGCTTTAACTCCACACTGTGTCCATCTCGACTGTAAATGTCACCCTAAAGAGACACTAACCACTAACACAGATGTCACAGCTTGGACACTATTCCCACCTAGGTCCTAAAATGAGAGATTTGAGTCTGGGGGCTATGTTCCATGTGCTACTAACTCCTCAAACATGACAATGGGAAACAATGACATGACATCATGTAACATGGTGTTCTGGTCTTAATGTTAAACCACATCAGTGGTAGCACAGCTGACAGACTCATTGGTAAAATGAAATTAGGATCCAAACGGGCTGTTATGTTGCACAAATTATCCAGTTACTAAAAACAGTGTGAGCAGCTCTGGTCTCAATCGTCATCTCATACCCAAAGACTATTTACGTGACTCAAGAATTTGCCAACTGGATCATTCTCCGTGGTCTTTAATAATCGCACAAGTGCATTGGCACAAATCCTCTGCTAAACTATATAAATACCATCTCTCTGTTTGTTTTGATCTCACAGTCGACTCATTGTTCGCACCTCTGCTTAGATTTGACACAGCTTACATGTAACAATTTAATATTTAGCAATATGATTCAAAGCTAAAAATGATTGTGANCAGTCGACTCATTGTTCGCACCTCTGCTTAGATTTGACACAGCTTACATGTAACAATTTAATATTTAGCAATATGATTCAAAGCTAAAAATGAATGTGAACATAAGGAAGCTAAATCTAGCCACGTAAATTTTCCACATGCATGTGTGTGATCACGGATTGTTTGAAAATGTCTTCCTCTGTCAGTGGACTCCTGTTTAGTTTAAGCTGATAAATGATAAATGCTGCTAATCCTCTGCTCTTCTCTGTCCTGTGTGTTGGTGTCAGTGATGGCTATAAAAGGACATAAACATCTTCTGTTGCCCTGCCCCGCACTGTCCCCTCTCGCTCGCTTCATGCTAACCACTAGCAGAGCTCTTGAGCACAACTGCTAAGCCCCGTGACATTTTACACATTCCCGGTGATGTGGTCTGAAAGACAACGGTGAAGCGGCTGAGCACAACATACCGCACAAGACCGAACATCACCCAATAACTGGAGCTCACGGTTCATATCTCTCTTGTCCCCCCCCGAAAAAAGAAAAGTAACTACAAAACAGTTGTGAATGTCTAGATGAANAGTTCATATCTCTCTTGTCCCCCCCGAAAAAAGAAAAGTAACTACAAAACAGTTGTGAATGTCTAGATGAAGTGATGAAACTGCTTATCTGTCCTGTGTAGTGAGGAGCAGGTTAAATACAGATAAAGGTGTAAATGGCTCTGACAAAACTCTAATCAACAATTGGTAATGCGTACAATTAATATGGTTAAACAGTGTCCTGTAATACCACCGATCAGTACTACAATGTAATGTGAATACCAAGACATGAAGCCCACAGATACCAGTCCATAATAATAGACTTGCCCACAGCCTGACAGGCCAATAAAGCCTGCGTGGTAGATGGCACACTCATACAAACACCTGCCTGTCCTTGTTGGAAGGCTCTGAGCCTCTTCTTGAATCGAGAGGGCAGAACAAAGTCACAGCCACGTGCCAACAGAGCCAACTCCTTCCTCAGGTCAGGGTCCTGACGCAGAGACAGTTCCCTCATCCTCATCCTTGCTGCGCCGGACACGGCGGGCGGGGGGGGGAAACAAAAACACAATACTCAATCCAGTGTTATCCTTTTTGACTGTATGAATCACTCGGTTACGGTCGGCAGAAGGTAGTTTGCGGCGGCTGAAGTTGTCTCTATGTGTATGTGTGCGTCCCTGTGATTGTCCTCTGTCAGAGTGAGAGCCTCTTAATGCAAGAGAGCAGCTGCTACTGTGACTCTCTCTCCCATTCCAGATCTGGTCGCACAATCTCAACTCTGCCTGCTGCTCGGTCCTGGTCTCTACATAACACACACACACACTCACACACACACACACTGGACAGGGTCAGGGAGCGCTTGCCTCAAAGCTGCTGGGGAGATAAGGAGTGACAGGGTGTATGTGTGTGGGACTCAGTTAGTGCATGTGTGGGATGGGAGGGGTGTGTGCAATGGATCTGCCCTTTCCAGTTTGCATTCCTCAGTGCTCATGGAAGGTTATGTAAAGAGACAGACCTGTTGTTGCAGCTTGCAGCGACCACAGAAGCCAACTGAAGGATGCACCCCAAAGCCACCGTGACACCATGCTCATGTTACCTGGTTTCCCCTCTGAAAACCCCCCCAAATTATCGAATGGTTCAGAGAAATGTTACAAAGATTTGTGCCCTGCAAACTCAACATCCACCTTATGCACAGAGCACCCCAGCACAACTGTAAAAATCAAAATAATGCTTCCTGAAGTGATGGAAGATGATTAAACTAGAGCTGTTAAAGTTAATATGATAACACATTAACACAAATTCCTTATAATGCTGCTATTTCTTTTGATGTCATTACTGCATGTTCAGTCAAATACCTAACAATAACCAATGAGTAAGGAAAAAGGTATTTTGAGTGTAAAATTAAGTTTCAAAGCCCTGTCAGACGGGTCTGTTGACAGCGCTAAAGTTATTTGTAGTTTCTGTTGATGTGAACTGAGCTACCATCTGAGTGGTAAATACCACTCGCCAGTGAAGCACACAGCTAATTTGCAGGCGGCCTTGTTGGACCCAAACCATCCTGTTTGCAGGTAAATATGCTTGATGGTATGCGATGGAAACCCTGGATGCAGCAAGCTTTCAACAGCAACACATGTGGCTGCAGCTTGCAGGTCAATTAACACTGTAGAGGACGAGGGTCTGCGTAATGTACTTTGGACTGTATCAAACGACTGCTACCAACATATAGGTGATATACGACCTGTATGACGACCAACGAGCACGTCATTTGCTTTCTTAGAGTCCCTTTTACACTAGCTTTTTTATAGTTTATTATTTGTTTATTCTGTATGATCCTGTTTTATCTTATAGCAAAAGGAAGTATTCTCTGAGACTGCAATTTACCATGTGATGACATATCATTGTGTGATTACTTCTGAAGTGAGGGATCCAGGTAGTGATCTTCAATCAGTACTGTAGTAACGGATTAGTTTGTGGGTCATCTCTTTGCCTGTTACGCTTCAGTTTGCTATATATTTAAAAAGCTAAATGCTGTACCTGAGAGCTTCTGACAATCTTTTGTCACTGTTTTGTGTTGTTAATTTATTTATAACAGTAAGTGGACACATTTACATAAAACAAACATATCTTGTCCAAGCGTGTTATACTTAACAAGAGTCCCTTCACGGTAAAGTTTGAATAGATAGACAGCCCTAAAAGAAGTATAATTTATGAACACAGCAAGCAGACAACATTTTTAGGCATAGGAAAATAAAGAAATATACCAAGGATAGCTACGTAGTTTTTCAGAATGCAGGCCAAATCATCACACAACCATAAAACATACATATATTCAACTATTCTTCTTCCTATCTTATGGTGGTCTTTGTTTTGCCTTCCCTTTGCAAGCTTGGGCTGCCAGCCATTCCATGTCTTATTATAGTTGATGGGCGACAGCAGGGGAGGGGGAACATGTCAAATTCAAAGAAAGATGACCGAACTACTCTGCGCCTATTAAAAGCACCAACAAGCACTGTTTCGGCAATCCAAGAAACTAAACAAGGGTGTGTGTTTAGTCCTCAAACAAACATCCACTTCCGGTTGCTTCTGTCTCGGCGTGATGGCAATTACATCAATTCTCCATAAATTCGCTGATCTGACAGCTTTGGGGTTGCCTTCACTGCACCGACTGTACGAAAGGAAAGCCCAACATCTGGTTTTAATGTTAATTAAAGAGAAATGGTATAGAGATGTCCACACTATTCGACTATGTAAATAAATCAATATTTTGTTGGTGTTATTGTACACAGGAGGTGAAAGCACACCCATATTATTTTTAGATGACAGGATCACAAAGTCCACAGCTTTCCACTGTTTTCTGCTCAAACCCAGTTCCTGTTATCCTCCACACAGGACACTGCACATGTTTGATAAGCTGTTTGTGTGATGGCTTTTTCCCACTGGCTCGCCTTTTGTTCGCGCTAATCAATTCAATCCAAATATAGAAAGGAAAGCACCAAAGCCATAAAAACAAACCTGGCAGATTGCATAAAACTGTCAACTCACATGTGATACTGTTCAATATGATTTTTTGGAGCAAACAAAATTTGAAGTGTGATGTGTTGGATTGGGTTGGACGTTGGTGGACAAAGACACACATTATGCACATCAGATTCCTACAGAATTCATGTTCCCATTGAAAAAACAGGACGGAGAAGCTCCCTACAGTCATTATGACTGACCAAACGAGGCAGACAGACTGTCCAAACAACATCACCTTCAGGGGTAACTATCGGTCACACAGGCTGCTGTACTACACATACGCTCCAATGGGTCACTGTGACAAATTGCGCCGAAACTGCAAAATGTCCTCATATAATCTGTACATTTCTAAATCTTTATTTCTACAGAATCATGTCTCGTCATGTTCACTTAATTACATAACAGATTATGAAACAGACTGCCTGCAGTGAGCGACTATTGGCAGGTCTAGATGTTTAAATTCCCTAGAGCCGGATATTTATGTGCATACTGTTGAGTTTGTACTTTACTTGAGCTTAAATCAACACTGAACACTGTCACTTTCAAGAGTGAAGATATAATTTGCAGGCAAACAGGAGTCACAGTGGGGAGAAACATAGTATAGAAGGATGGGGGTAAACCTGATCAAAATTCCTCCTTCTTAATTTGTCAATACGGAGCACCTATGGTGTCCCACAAAAACACAAAATTGTCGCACAGCAGCAGGGCGGAGCCGCAGTTGGTTCACCGCATGGGTTCAGAACCGGCCTTGCAGAGAAATCCAGAAAACTCTTGCTCAATCCACCACAATCTGATGTCTGAGACAGGGATTTGAGATACACATGAACGTGGGCCAAAAATAGGCCTGATTGACTGGCAACATGGAGGGCTTCGGGAAGGCCGACAAGCAGAACATGATGTGAGCAGATCAGCTGTCTTGCATACAAGCTATAATGCGACCGCAGCGGCGACGATTATCATGAAGGCTTTGGGAAAAGTCTTTGTAGCCTCCATGGCACCAGAAGTGGAGCAAAGGGTCACCACACTAAAGAGAGAAAATTGCAGATAAGGACTTACAATACACACGCCCACCAATGCTTACATAATAATATGACTGCAACCACTATGTAAATAACCAAATTGCAGTTATTTATTTAAATCAACAGCCTCCGANCTGCAGATAAGGACTTACAATACACACGCCCACCAATGCTTACATAATAATATGACTGCAACCACTATGTACATAACCAAATTGCAGTTATTTATTTAAATCAACAGCCTCCGATAAGCTTTTAACATTTCCCACATTTTAATATTCAAGATCGCAAAAAATGATACTGAGTGAATGCCCTAATTTGACTCTATGTTGACCTTGCAATTTCCCAAAAATAGTTCCCATTCTAGAAAATAAGTTATAAAATTATATTTATAACACAGTGATAAACATTTATTGAATTCAGCTGTAGGTTTATGATGGAGTGATGCTACGCAAAACAGGTTAAAAATAAGAAATTTTCTAATATGTGGAACCTGCAGGAGCATTTCAGATCCAGCCTTAGAGGCCCAATATTTCTTTGTACTATCTTTTAAAGGCATTGCTGAAACTTCAAAACACAGAAGTCCTAAATCAGTTGAAACCAGAGTCCGCATTGTACACTTAACACTAACAAGTGACCGAGACTCTAAAAGAAAAGCAGTGTCGGGACACAGTTTAGCACCACGTTCACACTGACATGCCAGGCAACTGATGACGTGACCCTAAACCCCCGCCTCAAATAGCTTCAATGTTGCTGAGCCCGACCAGGCACGTTATAAAAAGACATCTTGAGAAATAACGCAGTAGCGGGGAGCAGTTATTTTAACACTTATTTCTATTGCTCTATATTACTAAAAATATTATGTTCATGTGTGACAGCACATCATGAAATCCAAACCTTAATAGGGAACCAGTATGTCATGTGTGTAGTGTAAATTAAACATTCGCGACGACTTATTCCGACAATGAGTAGCATCTAATAGAAGTAGTTTCAGAGTAAATTACACAGAGGATGAATGTACTGCCACACCTCATCTCTCTGGCAGAGTTCTGGGTATTTAATGCCAACACAAGGCAACCAAGGGTATCTATATCAGTGTCTGATGTCAAAGTCAGACCAGCTGTTCAAGGCTGCATCAGCGTCACATAAATCGAATTTTTAAGTAATCCTTTGAAGAATGCATCTGTATACAGGAATTTATTTTGTTGTCTCAAAATAGAAGTATCACT
>JANJYP010028822.1:0-20237 GCA_024605115.1 Rastrelliger brachysoma
TTTGCATTGATGTCTCCAGAAGTAGTTTGCTTCTTGAACAAAGGGGCTGGCGTATGTTAAGTGCTTTTGAAATCACAAGCGTTCCAGCCACGAGGGCCGGGCTGATGAAAGGGTGTGAAATACAATGTGGAAATCGATTTCACTATCTTCTCATTTGGCCTTGCCAAAGCACAGTTTTATGTCAAAACAGCAGACACGGGGCCGGTGTGTGCATGTGTGCACATTTAACACACTTCATGCTATGAAGGGCTAAGAACAGGCAATAAATTCATGCAAATTCCAGCTATGGTATGGACTGAATACTGAATATTAAAACTCTTTAGTCTTGATGTGAATGCTCAGAAACTATGAAAAAATAAAAAGGAGAATGTTGGCATCAAAGGATGCTACTGTACCACCACAGTATAACACAAAGCCACTTGTAAGATACAAAGGTCAAATACTTGATTTTCATTTCCTTAACAACAACAACAACACACAATCGTATTACAGTTACACTGATGTAAATGCTGTCATTCAAAAAGAAGGATGGGTGGAAAAAGGGTCAAGGCACAGGAAGTCAAGGGGTCCTAAGAGCGTGTGTGCACATCATTATCCTCATTGATATCTGTCAGCACTGTACCAAGTAGCCATCATCAATTTCTTTCTATTTCCAGAAAAACTGCTTTTTGCTTTTCCAAATAGCTACGTTGTTGCCATGACTTGGGTCATCCATCCATCCGACCATCCATCCATCCCCAGTGGATGTGTCTATTGAATGTAAATGACAGCTCAATGTCTATACTGTTACAAAAGGGCCACAGAAAGCGAGGGTGATGGAACAACAGTGTGAGGGCTGCTCTGTGGAGCGCTGGCAGTACCATCTGTGGGGATGGGTAAACAGGAAACGCACACAATGAAATTATAAGGCTTTCTCTCTCTCCTCGCTTTTGTGATTAATGGCAGTGATATCCGTCAAGCCGTTTCACCATATTTAACACTGCTACGGCAGTTTGCAGCTGTTGTATTCTTTCCAGCACAGTGAAAGCACAAGACAGAAAGTAGAAAGAGAGCAGCTCAGAATGCAGAATTATCACTGCTGACTATTTTTTAGCACCTGAACTGAGAGTGTGATGCATCAAAACAAACAAGTGCACTGAATAGCGAGGCCATTTGATACAACACCAACCAAAAACAAGTCACGTCGCTCTCAACTGACTTTGCCCTACGAAATGTGCATCTTATTGGTTGGGTGGGATCTGTGAGACTCCAGGTCAGGCTATGAGCTAGGGAGTCAATTAAAGGAGCTCCATCTTAATAGGGCTGTGATGTGAAGCCTTAACAGCGTTATCGTGGCTCTCGCTCGAGGTGGCCAGATCTCTTTTGTGACATGAGCCAAGTAAATAAATAGCCAAATGAGGGCACACAAAAGCGCTGGCAGTATCCCAGGGCACCTATTATGCAAGGGGCAGGGGAAAATTATGCCCACAACAAATTGCTAATGATGAGCCAGTGATGTCTTGTTAAGCGACATTGTTTTCCCTCAGATCCCTTTGTGTCTGTGCCGTGTTCTCCATTTAACGAGACACAGAAAAAAGCAGCCGAGCGGCTCTGCGATATTTTCCCTTTCTTCTCTCTCCCTCTTCTCTTTTTCCTCCGTTCCCTTCTCCATCTTCCTCCTCCTCTTCGTCTCTCCTTTGCAGTTAACTTGTGTCTGCGCCTCTGTTTTTCCATCCCCTCACATCCGCTGCCACTCAGAGGGCCTGATTTGGCGCATGAGAACATGCTAGAGTGGGCCTGCTCAGCAGGGAAGGGCCTTTTGATGCAGACCCCCCTGGGATCCATCCACTGAACCAGCAGTACATATCACAGATGTGACAGCTTTCATCTAACAGTTAACTTTTCCTAATTAAAGTTCCAAGTCTAATTACACACCAGCCTATCTGATATTTCTGAGATGGTCATAGCAGTTCTGGGGGCAGAGCCCATCAAAGATCCAAGCATTGGTGATTGGGAGGGTGGGTGTTTTTTGGAAGGAAATGGAGCGTTGTGTGTGCCCTGTGTGGGCTGTGGGCTCACCTGGGTGTGGGGGGCCATGAATGCCAAATGGCAAGGCCTCATCTCATTTAAAAAAAGCTGCCCCTGAATGTGGATGTGCAATTATGAATCAGGGAGGGAAAAAAAACGGTTAAAAGAAAAAAACATTCCATAATTAGCAAGGCAACTCCAAGCACAAGCAATGGAAATTAGTCCTGGTGTAATAAATTAGCCTGTGCATATATTATAAGAGATGAACACCCTTGGGGCCCCATATTAGTAGTTTTGGCTGTACACTCCTGTGTATTTAAATAAATCAGTCAGTCCTTCGTTACGGGCCCAATAACAGACATTTCTCGTCAAAACCTCAATTTTTTTATAACTCATCCCCACAGTGTCAGCTGGGTGTGGTCTCTTTGTTTCCATGATACCACATGGGCTATTACATCCTGCAGCCTCAATTCTCTGCACAGTCTGCCAGCCTTGGTGGATTTGTAATCATCGGATATTTTGTGTTCTATTTTACATTGATTAGAGTTACTCATTTCTCCCTAGCTATTTTTTCCAGCTCTGATAAACAAATGTGAAATTAGAACCAGTTGAGATGAGCTGGGAGGAAATTTGCATCAAAATAATACAGTGTGCAGCTAACAAACCAAAATCAGATAGCAGCGACAAAAGCTTGCAAATTGCAAATTAAAAGGCATGATGTAAATGGTATTTTGTCATTAAGCTTCAGCAGCCATTTTGAGGGTGGGAGGTTGGTGGGGGTGGTGGTGGTGATGGTGGCGGCAGTGGTGGTGGCGGGGGGGACTCATGCCGCCGGTTGTGATGAGTCTTATCCAGGGTGATTATTCATACTTGTCCTTCTGCTTGAATTAAAGCAAGAGTGCTGGAGCCAGTTAAAGCCAAATACTTGAATGGCTAGTGAACTCTCACCTTCACGCGCATCCATTTAGCTCACAAATGAAAGCCAAGTACAGTCAGTGGAAAGCCATAATGGGTCTTTCTTCTTGCAGAGTGTGGCCATTACATACTAATTTCTTCTGGAGGCTCTTCAGGAATTTAAACACTTGGCTGGAGCTGCTGAGTCTTGTACTGAGGCGAACAGATCCAACAATGCCAACACACAAGGTGTTTGTGCTGGTCACACTCATGTCTACTGACCACAATTGTGCTAAATTGGAAAGGCTACAGCTTGTTGTATTTGGATAAGGGGCTGCATCTTTTGTGCTGTGCAATCTTTTTTTTATGTTTTTTAATTGTGTTTTATTTGCAGTTAAGCATCTTCATTTATGCCAAGTTGTTATCCTACAAAACTAACTGATAATAAGTGAAAATATACATAAAAACAATGCTTGAAAATATATTTTCCAAGCTTTACAATGCTCTTTATANTAACTATACATAAAAGCAATGCTTGAAAATATATTTTCCAAGCTTTACAATGCTCTTTATACTTTAGATAAAGGAAATGCAAACATGTAACCTAAAGAAAGATAAAATCTTTATCAGTAAAGATGTTGTGTACCTGATGGCTAAACTTGCATAATCATAAAACGGTAAATTACAGTTGTTTTCAGTATTTTAATGGTATATTAATGTGAATAGCTTCTTTAAAATAAGCACACATTTAGAAAGGCCTTGGTGACAGTACTGTATATCATTCTCTACTCACACAATACCCTAAATATCTACTCCATTTGTTCAAATATCAGAATGGTGTAAAAACTGACCATAGCCCATTGTGTATTTATAAAACAAGTTGTCATCATTGAGTTGCTGTGGTCCTAGTCATCCATTACCATTATCAACCAACCCACATTGTTGATGAGTGGTATTTTTGCGCCAGATTACCCACTGCACATCAGTGGGACCCAGGAGGCAGTGATTTAATTATGCAATTAGTGTGGTGGATGATTAAATGGCTTAATTAATAGAGGCAGATTGGGAATTTGGCTAGAGTTGACAATATTTAGCCAGCTCACTAGTTTGTGTGGATCTTTCAATAATTGGTCTTTAGCTCTTTTGTTCAGTGTAATGCATTGGTATGATGAGTGCAACGATGGCAAGACGGCTATTGAAAGACTTCAATACCCAACAACAGTTGCATTCATTTAGCTATTATGCATTTCAAGTGACAGTCTTTTCAAAATGGCTTTCCACAATCATGGCTAATATTTATAGTAGCGTCTTGTTAACTATAGCTAATGACTCCACTCAGTGAATCAATAAATATGATTATCTATCATTGCAACAAATGTTAGTAGCTACGTCTCAGATGTAGGCTCAGCTGTTCCTAGGAACGAGTAGGATTTCACACTTCATGCCTGCTTTGGAGTCATTAGATTTCTGTGTTCCCAGCTTTCCTCCTGTGGTTTGAGACTGGATCTCTGCACAGGATTTTTCTCAGGTCGGGGCTTTTGTTGTATTTACTGGATTAGTTCAGCTTTGAGCTCTAACACAGCATAGTATACACTTGTCCATTTGATTGATGGTCTATGGGGACCAGGCGAGCAAGTTATTTACTGCTCATCTGTTTGCTCTGGTGCAGAGATATACGGAGATACCCGATTGGGAGGTAAAGTCAATGGTGAGTTACATGGGCCTTTGTCAATCACAAATAGTTGTGGCAAAGGCACAATCATTGGAGCATGTCGTCTCCTGAGTCGAGCAGTGCTTGCTGTGAGTGCATATTGTTTGCAGCACTTGACACTAGAGCGTGAGGCTGAGAGAAGCTGCTCACTGGCACTCAGAAGCGTGACGTTGTCTTGCGTGTGGAGAAAGACGACCCTGTCGACTAGGATGCTACTCAACATCATTGCCAGCAGTGTATATCAATTTATGTTACTACTTGTTTGACATTACAGCAAGAGTTTGACTAAAGATAGTGTTTTTGACTGCTGTCTGGAGTGGTGCTTTAATACTCAGTATTCATACAATCTGAAAAGAAACATTGTGGTAAAAGTCAATAGTTGTCTTTTTAATAGTTTAACCCCTCTTGCACAGTAAGAGCTATCTGCAGTTTGAACTTTTAGCTCCACTGGGTAAATCCTTTTCATGGATCAATTTAGCAAATGGAACATTCTATTAATTTACTGCAGCATATGGTATTGTGTCCAGTCAATCAAACTATCACTACAGTTGTCAGATATTTCTGTGTCTTGTTCAAAGCATGAATGCAATACAGTAGATATAATTACACTATTTTAATAACACATACTCAGCAGTCACAAATGGACAAATTACTAAGTGTGCAATTTTCCATTTGTTCATACAGAATTGCACTAATAGAGGCTTCAAAGCTGGATATAATTATTTGCTTTTCATTTTGCACGGTTACATTATCCCTCTCTATTTCGAGCCATCCCTTCATTGAATGGTAGTCACACATGGGTCTCTCCCCATCCATATTCAATAAAATACAGTAGCATCTCACTTAATAAATATCTGGTTCTTTACTGACGCTCATTGCGGTCACTGCTGTAAATCTGAAAGTCACTCTCTGTTAATTAAAGCCAGGGTTAACAATGTGGTTATTGTATAAAGAATTTATTTGGAAGACTCATTTAAATAAAATTGCCCCATCCACTTTTGAGAGAATGTTGTATCCATTATGTTGGTCTTTTAAAGAAGACATAAAATTCATCCACCACAATTATATTCTCAACCCATGGGAAATAAAACACACATGTTGATATCTTCAAATGTTACTCCTGATGATACTATTAAAACAAATAATCCAAATCTACAATATAAGCACATGATCTAAATTAAGCAAACTGTCCTCTAGAATTTTGTGAACATTTGCAAAATATAAAAAAATAGTAATTTCTCCATTAAATGTTGAATTCTATGAACTCAAAATGAAGCTTGACTGCACAATAGCTGTATTAGACTGACTAGCATATTTAATTTTAACAATGCTAAATATCCACTTACAAGATACTGTGTGTGTATACACTACAATCTGATCTTTGCATCTTGAATTTTAATTAACTGAATATTATTTCTTACAGTGGGAAATAAAGTTAGAATCAGTTAAAAGATAAGTTTCAGTCAAGGTTAGTGAGAGTACACACACACACACGCACACACACACACACATATATATATATATATATAGTGTACCTCTGTGAACCTCTGTATGTACTCTGTGTTTTCCCGTGCAGCTGCCACTGTCAAAGCAGCCTGTCTGTCAGTTTGCCATGCTGTGATTGAGACATCAACCTAATCCATGTTTACACTGTCCTGCACGTGTCATGCCTAGCCGTTAACCACACAGAATTAGGCCGTGTTTGACACCTCCTGCAACCCGCCACTTGAACCCATCATCGACTTCAGGCTCAAAGAGCAGTTCCAGTGCTCCGTAAGCAGTTACTGCATTGTCAAGGGCCGAGAAAGCAAAAATAAAGCGGGAGGCTAAGGGGACCGGGGGGGCTGGAAGGAGAAACGATGGATGGCTACGGGTAAGTGCCACTCCTTGAATATCCTCTCCGGCTCCCTTCCCACTCTGCCTCTCTCCCTCTGTCCTTCATTCTCCTCATGTCTCTCCTCCTCCCATCTCTGTCCCTCATTCTCTCTATCTTTCTCTGCTTCCCTCTCTCTGTTGCTTACTCAGAGAAGCTGCCAGTGTTTGCTTCTCCTTATCCAGGTTTCTAATCCGCCGCCAGTGAAAGAGTCCACTAAATAGGTGCCGTCGAAAAAGGGGGGAGAGGGACAGGCAGAACCATTAGAGGAGAGTTTATCAGAGTCGCTCAATCTGTTATCACTCCTGTCCCTCTGTCCCTCCCGCCAGCCACAACCTCCCTCCCTTGTCACAGAGCTACGGATTATAGCCCCAACTACGCACACAAAAATACACACACACACACAGTGGGAGTCCACCTCTGAGTATGTTTGCGCATGTCTGCTCAACAGCTTTGTGGAGCAGACATGCGTTCGCCATAAGTGAGCGCGTATGTCATTGTGTACTGTTGCCCGTTGATTTCTGCACCACCTGAAAATGGCTGCAGCCAAGAATAAATAAAGCCCCCTCCACTACCTCCCTTCCTCTTTTCATCAAGAGTGCACTCTCAGTTAACTTCCTGTACCTGATCGCAAAGGGGCGCGAGAAATAACATCCAGTGGTGAAATATTTCACTAGAAATCAGGAGAGGAGATGCCGAGTGTCCCCCCGAGGGCATTCTGAGGTGTGAAGCGTGAGCTCTAAAATATGCCTGCGCCAGTTTATTGGCACGGGTGCCACTGGGACTGAAAGGGGAGGGCTAGAGTTTACCTAAAGGATAAATGTCAGCGGATCAGCTAAATTAGATCCTGCCTGTATTAAGACATCAACTGCTGCTGAAGTGTGTACGACGGGTGTATGCGTGTGCTCCGTGTGTGTAGCTGTGCTGGTGTGTGGACCCCTGCACTCAGCTAGACTGCAGTCCAGGCTAAAATGGAGCTCAAAATTGAAGTGGCAGAGTAAGCTGTATCCTAGAGTTCTTTCTAGTGCAGAATAAACCAGTGAAGAGGGATGGTCCTTCACTCTTATGTCATACTGTGCAGCTTGTCTATTGCCTAATGAACTGCACTGTAATAGCACTGTGTTTGATAAAGGATAATAATTTTCTATCTTTATATAACTATCTGTATAAAACCTTAAGGAGTAAGTAACACACACTATAGACAAGAATTGGTGAGAAAAAAAACATTTAATCTACTGCTACTTCAAGGCAGTTAGCTGTAAGACTCTCCAATCCTGTGATATAAAGTGCATCAGAGCTCCTTGACCACTATAGCTGCAGGCATTCTAGACCTATCTTCATTTTTCATTAGGGTTATATAGGTGGACACAGTGTAAGTAGTGCTGTGGCCCTCATGCATGAGACAGGGAATAGGTTGTCTTTTCTACCCCAGGCCCCAACTGTAGTGTGTTTGCTGTAGTCTCTGAGTGTATTGGTGGTTACATTGCCGCAGGGGCTATGGAAGCTTGAAACGCTCATCACACCTCCAACTACCATTGTCATTTTTTTGTTTTCCACAGTTACCCAGAACACAGCCTCAGAAACATGCTGGCTATCAATTTTATGAGAAAATACAGACGGGAAATGACTGCATTTGGATACGGTTTGTGTGGGTAATTTGCTGTGAAAACATTACTGAAGGCTTTATTAGAATTTGTGTTTTTCAAATTTTGATGTCTCTATCTTGGTTTATGGGGCAGCGCAGAGCTGCAGCAAAGCAACAACAACAGGAAAATGGCTGGTGCGGAGTGACATTTCTGCCACTTCGTCCATGTTTTGTCATTTAGAAGTAATGGCCATGACCACTGCCTCCATGTTTACATAGCAGTGGGCTCCCAGCACCCAGCCTGTGACAAATTATAAAAGCCGGGCCTCTGTAGCTGGGCTGCATTTCATTAAACTTTAACTTCCCTTATCTGCAGCGACAGAGGATGGAATAATAAAGGCTGACAGGTATCTAAAGATGTATGTTTGGACTAGGGGACAGGAACAGCATGAGAGCCTTAGCCAGCTTTGTCACCAAAGAAGGGACATATGTTGTGGGCTATAAAAACTGAAGGCAGATGTTACTGTTTTACTGAAGCTGGGAGAGGCTGTAGACGCTGATGATTCTTCGCACATATGTCCACCATGAATAGCTGTCTGTTTCACTAACAATGCTCCCTGCTGCACATGACAAAAAAGAAATAAAATTACAGGTGTATTTGGCATCTGATCAAATACAAACAGCAAAAACATATCTGTCAGATTTGCAGTCTGCCACTGTACATTTTAAAGACTTTTTTCTACTATCAAAAATAGATCTCTATGTTTTGGTGATTATATGTTTTGGTAATTGTAGATATTACATTAAATGTAAAGTGAGAGATGATATTCTATTGTGCCAAAACTAAATATGCTATGATAGGTGAAATGCATTAATTTTATATAATAGAAATGCACCCACACAGCACTCATATACTTAGTGTAAAAAGTTGAATATATATTCATGATGACTGATTTAATGATGTTTCTTTGACTGTGGTGAATGAGTGAGTCACAAAAAATACTTGAGGCATGCTGTCATTCATTATTAGTGAGAACAATATGCCCGAGGCCTCTCTGAAATCCACTCTATACAAAAAGACCCCTCAGAAAAGAAACTTGGATCTCAGGCATAAGTTGGATGAGGTTTATATCTCAAAAGGACAATGTGGCAAGGCCAACATTAAACCATGTTAAGATCTTCTGAGAGAAGCAGTTGATTGATTCCATAGAACCTTGTTCATCAAGGCCACCACGTTTGAACCAAAGATATTTGGAATGTGAGGAAGAAAGAGGTAGTTACGGCAACAAAAAGCCGCTGAAGCGGCCTTTGTAAGTATCTGAAAGGACCTATCTACAGCTTGCTAGGCTCTCCTGTTGAGCAGACGAAAGACTACCATGTAAATAAAAGCAAAGGGTGAGCTCACAACTTGGCCACAATAACATTACAGATGCGTACACAAATAAAGCCAGCTATTCATTTCCTTGTAATACTCCGCAGGCGCTTTCTCTTTATTCAGCAGGGCAAAAGTATATGAATTTCTTCTGCAGTTTAATTAGAGGTACAAAAATAAATTCATGTCCTATCTACAATTTTGTTCATCATGGTCAATGTTAGCATTGATTTTCTGAGACCAATGACTTTTCAATAGTATTCTCTGAATCTCTAATTTACAGCTCTAAGACTGGCTTGGCACTGAACACATTTAAGTGCTACCGATTTTTCTACACTCTCCAAGAAAGGCTGTTTTCTGTGGCTCCACCAGTGTGAGTTGATAGACAGCTACGCACATGCTAAGATAAGGTCAGATATGCCCTCCCTGTGGGTTGCGGCGGTGGCTGTGGAGGGTATCGGCCAGCCTGAGGAGTGGACTAGGTGGCTCAGATAGCCTCCTCCTGCAGGCGAGTAGGTCTGGAGTGCTGCTGCTGCTCTCTCCCCCCAGCAGCCATGTCCTGTTGGAGTGAGCCCCTTCACCAAAGCTTTGTCTGAGAAGAGAGTAGCCGAAAGGGCCCTCTGACACACTGGACAAGACCCTTCAATATACAAGCGCCACCTCCACAGCCTCGTAACCAACCTCAACTGCACACACATACACATGCACGTGCACACATTCTGCATAGACTCATGTGCGGCACCGCATGAGTGCCAATGTTATTTTAGCTACAGTTTTTGTGTGTGTGTGTGTGTGTGTGTGTGTGTGTGTGTGTGTGTGTGTGTGTGTGTGTATGTGTGTGTGTGTGTGTGTGTGTGTTTGTGATTTTAGAGTTTGAACAGGGTGCTAAGCTCAAACACAAACATTAGGAGCTGGAGGCGAGAGCAGAACGCCATCTGCCCCGTTCACGGCCTATCAGGCTTTCACTGCCCATTTCCAATGAGAAAAACCTCTGCATTCATTGCGAACCAGGGGAGAGAAAAAAAACCAAGATAGAGTCATACACTGTCTGAGTAAGTTTTAAATAGTTCTTTATCTCCACTGTTTTTTTGACTATGTCTCTGGATGTAGAAATAGAGATGTAATCAATAATGAACAACCTTGAAAATGGCTGTAAACAGATGGCCTATTGAAAAGAGGCATGCTTTCACCTTCTGTATTTTCCCCCCTCATATTTATGTTTCCTAATTTACAATCAAAAAAAGAAGTTTTCCCCATTGCTGAGCCTCTGACTGCATCTGTTCCTGAATAGAAAAAAAGATGGCAAATCTTCCAGCCAATAGTAGTGCATGATTGTCTTTCATGTTATCATAAATAATAACCCACCTTTACTTGTCTCTCAGCAGACATTTCCTAAGTTGTCACAGATAACTCACACCATGTTTTGTAAGGCGTAACAAAGCCTGCATTGTGACATACTGTATCTAGACCAACGGTTGAGGGAAGAAAGGAGAATGAAGAAGAGAGTGGTGGAGGGGGAGGGGGGTTATGTAGTATAATGTATAGTGGTTTTTGTCCAGGTAACTGTTGGCTCAAACGTGGTTGTGACACATTTGAAATTGGCCCTGGCCTGCCCACAAAGACGGACAGAGGCGCTGCAAGCACTAGCCAATCCATACTCTCCAGACACCTGCTCGGCTTGGAGAATCCTCAGATATTGACCTTCAATTCAGCTGGCATTCAGAGTTGATGAAAAGAGATAAGCACTCTAATCTGTCCGTCGTCTTTGCGCTCCCATTTATTGACTAACTGACACAGACTTATTTTAGCCCTGGCTGCACGCTGTCGCCACACGCCAATGTGATACATAAACCTAATAGATGTTTATTTGAAAGAGGCTAATATGAAAATTGCCGCTAAAGACACATGAATCAATTTTCAAAAGCAAACATAATTGGATATTCCGGGACACTTATTAAATGTGAATTGGCCCGGGTCTTCATGTCTGTCAGAGAAGTCTGCTTCTACTCCCCCCCCCACCTCCCTCCTTTTGCTATGTTTCCTTGTGTGGCATGTTATTATGCTCCGTTTCCCTCTGTCAGTCGTAGTCATTTAACAGATTGCCTGCCATGGGGAAACTGCTTCAAAATCTCAATGGAGGATTGTGTGTGTAAAATGAAAGTGTGTATGTCTAACCGAATTCTTTTTTTTATGTGCATGTGCCTGAGTGTATGTGAATACACATGGGTAAATTTACACATTATAGTCGGGTAGGTCCTTTTCTCACCCCTCCCACTATGATCCTACATTTTTCACATGACAGCTGTAGGCTGGATGTTAGAGGCACTTGACAATGAGTATGGGAGTAGGAGGAAGTGCTTACTGTGAGCCTCTGTTGAGGATAGCAATGCCTACATACTGTCTGTGTCACAAACTGGCCATGAGGGCGACCATGTGGACGGGTATGTACACATAATCAAACACAAGCAAACAGGCAAATTATAGAAAAGTTTCACACACGCACTCACACTCACACTCACAGACACACACCCAACCACGCATGGTCATGCAACCCATATCAGAAAGCCATCCGGTCATTTTCATATTCATATTTACATGTATATGAGAGCCAGCACATCCCAGGCATACAGATCCATTTAAATTCAGACAAAATCCATAAATAGCCACCTCCGGAGAGCGGCGCAGGAGGGGGGTTGGAGAGAGAGAGGGGGGGGGGGGGGTGTAAGAGAGAAAGAGGCCAGTATATTTATTTGAGTGACATTGTCTAAATTGAAGTTTGACACTCTTCACCACTCTAACCTTTATGCAAATGTGAAAACATCTATATGTGATGGACAGAATTCAATTAACTGAGATGACAGAAAATAATCTAGTGAACTGAATACATCATGCAGTTGAAAGGTAACATAATCATCCTGGTAGGAAAGGGTTTTGGGGGGTGGGGGGTGGGTGAGAGACAGAGAGAAAGAGCGAAAGAGAAGGAGAGAGGAGGGAAAGGGGAGGGCTGAGAGGGTGGTGGTGGTGGAGGAATGGGAGGGAGGGCACAGAGGAAGTAGAAGATAGAGCCCATTTCTCCGCCGTCTTATCGAATGGCACAAGCTCTATTTCTCCAAAGCGGAGTCTTCAGTCCACTAAACTCTTGATCTCAAACGAGAGACCCTGGAACACTGTTGCTAAGCAATTAGGGGGGCTTATTGAGCAGCTGATTCCCACTGCTCAGTGTCCATCATTACAATTTTTCCTCACCTCATAGACTTCCATACTGATGAACAGCAGCCAGCGCCCAGTGACCACCGACAAGAAAATGGGTTCCTCCAGCAAGGCTGCAAATTACACCGCTGTAAACTGCCACCCCTTATTTCGCCCAGTGCGCCGAAACTGTCCCAAAACAACTGTTGCTGCATGGACCCTGTAGGTGCAAGAGAGGGAGAGAGAAAGAAACGGCAAAACATGTATAAATCCTTAAAATGTTTGTTTAAAGAAAAAAAAACACAACATAAGTATTTCCTGCTCTATTAAATTCCACATTATAAACACTAATTACCACATGTCTAAAATGATTAAAATCACCTCATGTGAACGCAAAATGATCACAGCTACTTTACATACACAATCCATATTATCTGACAAACTGGCTTCATAATAGGAATCAGTGCAAATGATGAGCAGGAACCAAAGCACTGCACTGCCTCACACTACCTATGAGCGTACTAAGATAGCTGTTGGCCAGATGGGGGCACCCTTAACCAAGTTATGAAAAACCTGTGCTCCATCAGTGGGCCAGCTTGCCATAATAAAAGAAGGATGTCTACAGAGCTGAGAAAGGTTTGTTTTTATGCCTAAAACTATTCAAAACTTAAAAACACACCACCAACAACAACACAGAAGCCACATACATGCTGGTGTATTGTCCATGTTATGCAGTGACATCAACATGCAGCTGATTTTCTTCAAAAAACTTCATGCAAGTAATCTAATGTGCACACATTTGTTAGTATCTTTTCCGGCCATTCAGTGACAGCAGTGTAGGATGTGAGGCTGCTGGAGGAGTCTATTGTGTGTTGAGTGCTAACACTAGGTGGCTCTGTGCTCTGTTAGTGGTCCTGAAGAGCCACTTGGTCTTACTGGATTGGTCTTGTGTTAACATACTGTAGATTTTTACAAAAGCTTTTGATCTTATCTAATGTAAAATCTCAATCCTAATAAATATATTATCCCTTGAAATTTACTTTTATTATTTGCTAATTATTATATATTATTGTCAGGAATATGATGTTGGAAGGCAGTGTTGTAAAAAAAAAAAATTTGTCAATGGACTGTGGAAAAAAAATTGGCATGTAAAACTCTTCTCAAATCACATATCTGAGCTAAGCTCTATTAGAGTGCTGATTTAATCCCAATCATTTACATGTGGCTAGAAACCTGTGCTGCAGAACTGAAACCACAGTCGTAATGGATGGTTAAGTGACTCCTCACCAGATCTCTTACATATAATATAAGTTCCATTAGCCCCGAAATAGCTACTGTATGGCATTTAATTAAATATAGCCTTTCAAAGAAACCCACAGCAAGCAATTTAGAGTGTGGTTACATTTGAAGCTTGTGTGAGGTTACTAGTGCTTTTAACTACTGCACCCACTGCATAGGCTGTTAATTAACATATTTAGAATGGAGTAGATTTGCCATGCACTAATCATTCTCTAATTCACTAAGAACTGTAGCCTTTCAAACACTGGACAGTAATCAACATGTCAGGCCTAAACATTATATAATCAGTAATTATGTTTTGCTGAAGGAAGGAAAAGGAGAAATATATAAATAAATATACATAAATTAGCAAAAGCCTATTGATGTGATTGGTTAATGGATGCCTTTACATGTTGTGAAGGCTAGGTCAATTTGCCATGTATACACTGAAATACACTGTGTGACCTACAATAGGCACATTCACGAGGATGTTAAAGAGGCAGAGTCAGAAGACGGAGAGACAGAAGGTGTGTGTTCTCGAGAGCTCTTAACAAGTTTGAATGCTGAAAACCAATTTCAAACATAATGTCTCAGCACGCAAACCTCTAACTGCAATAGAAGGGAGTTCTACCCCATCACTCCCACCACCACCACCCCTGTATGGTGCTAGGGGTGGGCCTGTCCCAGAGGCCCCAGTGCACCATGGGTAATGTTTTGACTCCTCAGGTATAATGAGGGAGCTGCAGCTTGGCTGCTGAGAGGGAGAGTGGCAGCACTCCAGCCCTGACCCCCTCCTAATCCTGGGAAACCCATCCTGGGCTGACTCCCGCCTCACTCACAGCTTTAGGGTTGAGGAGGGAAATGGACCGACTACTGCTGCATAGAGAGAACCCTGAGACTCAATGTACCTGTGGCCATCAGCAGCTTAAACACTGGACTTATTCTCCACTACAATCTATTTGCTGTCACTCTCTTTGCTCTTCAGTCACTTACAAGATCACCTACTTTAAATAGGACACACTAAAGTAGTGGGGACTAAGTGAAATCTTTTGCTAATTCCTTTCATTTTATGGCAAAAATTACATTAGGCATCCTCGTTCAATTACTCCTGTGAAATGTTTGTTTTCATGTATAAGAGGCCAGAATACGTGGCTGCAGAAAAATACAACAGTGGGGAAAAAAAGAAACCCTTTCTAATTTTCTGAGCCAATTTTCTCACTGAAGTCAGTGGGAAAATTAACCATGCAAATTAGGCCTGTTGAATCAGAAAATGTGAACGTCAAGCTTCATGGCAGGAAGGTAATCATGTCTTGCTTGTGACCAGGGCAAACAGAAGGTAACGCAATGAGCAAACCTGCTGGGGTTCAACAGTTTTTGTATTATTAATTAGTTGTGCAAAAGTAGTTACTTTTTTAATCATTGGTTTTGTTATATCACACTTACGGACTTGTGAGGATCAAACACAAATATGTTCCGATTGAAAGAGGACCAATAAACAGCAAACTCACTAGGGGTTCAGATATATATATATATTTTAACATCACATTACTTCCATCCCAGAGGCCTGTGGTTCAGTCACATACACATTAGGAGAAGATCAGACAGCAGGCAGGCAGGCCTCTGCTATACTGGCTGTTGTCAGGTGACTCTCTCTACGGCTTCAACAGCGGCCGATCCCAGCAGGGGACGTCGCTGATTGCTGACCACACACACAACAATGTCGCCTGTGAACCCACCGCTTTATGGCTGCCCCAGCTTTGATGCGACATCTAATTGGCCGAGATGAACTGTTGCTGTGGCAGCTTGGGGCCTAGCTCCACTGTACGCCAGTGCACACAGCCACTGTCTGCATTTAATTAGGTCCCCTCTGCCTCTTGTTTGTGTATGTGTGTGTGTGTGTGTGTGTGTGTGTGTGTGTGTGTGTGTGTGTGTGTGTGTGTGTGTGTGTGTGTGTGTGTGCGCGCGCACATACAGTCATGCAGTATATCAATATGTACATCTCTATGTAGCTACCCTTGTCTGTTCAAGCTCAGTATCTGTTTGGTTAAAAAATTACAATTTACTGTTAACTGTAATGAAGAATGAAGGTACAACAATAATATTATAGCCATGAAAAATACAGTAAAGAGAGGTGAACTGGTTACACTTTGTGGGCTGTCTATGACATGATTAGGTTCATGGTAGATTTAAGCTGGAGAGGTACGGGGTTTGTTTTCTTAGTTCTTGATGTAGCTGGAGGTACCAACAATTGTCTCGGACGGTGACAGGGTGCAGTCGAGTAGAAGAAAGAGTGAAGGGTGTCGTAGTGGTTTGTTGTCGCAGGCCCTTCACTTCTCAGCGTTTGGCAATGGGTCTGGAGCCTGTTGTCGCCACGGAGGGGCTGCGTGTGAGTGGCGCTTTGTTTAACTTCCTCTCAGTGCCGGAGAAACCAGCAGGGCCTGGTAATGAGTCTGCAAACAGGACTCACGAGGAAGAGAACCGCGTTCCTCATTACTAATTACAGTGAGTGATGGCAATGTGTTGCCTAGTATTTCAGCGAGAGGAGCTGTGTAAAAGGATACAGTGACTCAATCAGTCATTTGTTATAAAACAACAACATGCTTGATGTACACAACTAATGTAAGCGCATTAGAGCCTTAATTAAAACATACAGTAAATCACTCATACCTAACAACTACATGAGAGCTGTGTTAGCAGCTACATGCAAACAGAATAGAAATAAAGGGCTTTTTTTTTTATTAGAAGCTGTGCTGCTTTGTTTATTTGCATAAAATTGAAGAAATGCCACAAAGTATCATGTGTCTCAGCTTGTGCTGAACTCACCAGTGCACAATGACTGATTATGGCAAATTACTATCCCTGTATGAGCTGCCGAGAATCCGCTCTCCGTGCTGTATGCCGCCCTGAAGCAGAGGAAGAGAAATTGTTCCGCCCAAGTACCATAAAAACAGATTGGAAGCTCGGCACTGTGAATTAGCTGCACAGGAAGCCCCCTAAACCCCCTGTTTTATTCATGAGCATGAAGGCTATCGGAGTCTAAGAAACCCCTGTGGTCTTGCCCGCTACATCAAGGTTGCATGCCGCGTCCATGGAAGGTTGCATTTTTTTTTTTTACATGCCACATTGATGCCACATTAAAAAGCATCAGAGATTAACTGCTGCTGTCATTTGAAAGTATATAAACATATTCTTTACCCTAATGCAGCGAGAGAGATCAACCCTAGCAGCCATGTTTGAACAATTTTAATGAGCAAACCATCATTCAACTCATGGAATCCTGCTTAAAATGTCCACTAAGTTACATTTTGGGGTTCAGGGCTTTGTTTGGGCAACTGGAGGGTGTGCGGTGGGATAGGGTGCGGTGGGGAGGCATTGGTATAGGGAGGGGAGTGAAGGAACTTTGCACAACAGTTGAGGAAATGCATTGTCGTTGATAATCCTTTGGAAATTGAAATAGGGAGAGGCAGAGGCTCCTAAGGGAGGGTGATGCAGTGGACACACACATGGCAACGCTACACCAGGGCATTGAAGAGCCTGAGAAGCTGGTGGTAGCCGCAGGGGGTACAGTGGATTGGGGCCAAGTGAGTGGAAGGTGAAGAGGCCACATCTGCCAAAATTGCAGAGGAGTGTACTAGAGAAAATGAGCTTTCAAGTCAGCAATGTCTCCTGCACCCTGTTTATTGTTACACTGGTTATAACTGCCCCTACTACAACTTCATAGTTCATCTTATTATGGCAATACTTTTTTTTACTGACTAAAAAAAAATAAAAGGTTACACTGCTACTGGTGCATGAAATAAAAAAATGATGTTCATATGCACCAATGTTATTTACATGTATGAATCTCTCTTTGGTGGACTATCTGGCTATTTTTCAAAAAATGCGGAAATGTAAAGCTCTCTTCAAACGCTGGTGTAAAAAGGAGGCTGTGAATGAATGAGAGATAGAACACAGCAATGAGCTGAATTTCAAATACAATACATACTGTTACTGTTCATCCAAATGCTGAGTGGCAAATCCAGATCTGAATAAAAACTGCATGGCATGAAAAAAAAAAGGTTTTAATCTGTGGCATTCCCTTTTTAATAATCACAGAATCAAACACAATGAGAATTACTTTACCAATGAGAGGGGAATTAATTGGCCTATTTCCCATTATGCTAATAAACAAGTAATAACAACAAAGTTGCTACTGTGGCAGGAATTAGCCAGTATGAGCTGATTTATTGCTTCTCCCTTTTTTTTTTTTTTTAGCTCCTTTTGAAAGCTATTAGATGTATCTCACATTTTCAGCACACAGTATGTGTAGCATTCAGAGCCATGTGTCCTTGTTTACTTGGTTTGTCTGGGTGCCAGCATTTC
Source organism: Rastrelliger brachysoma (assembly GCA_024605115.1). Lineage (NCBI taxonomy): Eukaryota > Metazoa > Chordata > Actinopteri > Scombriformes > Scombridae > Rastrelliger > Rastrelliger brachysoma. The sequence continues at coordinate 18,272 of JANJYP010028822.1, forward strand.
CTAATTGTCCTCTCTGAATTTAGCAACTTGGTCTCTCGTCATTACAGTGGCACTGAAGTCCTAATGAGTGGAATTGTTATCTGAAAGATGCCCCCCTTTTTTCCCTGCTGCGAAAGCACATTAGATCCAGACAGCTCATTTCCATTCCCCCTGTCATCTCTCTAGAAATGACGTGCAGTGCTTGAAACTGTTTATTTCCAAATTCAGACCTCCTCCGCGGCAGCCATCGGCTTCAATTACCAGTTTTTCCTGAGCGGAGCCATCAGGCAGCCTGACACTGAGGTCCAACCTAATTCCCACCTTCTCCAAAGTCAAGAGCATAATGTGCAGATAAAAAAGGTGGAAAATAGCCTGCCGCTCATTAGCATGCAGCGCCTGCCTGTTCATTTGCTTGCTGCGAATGAAAGTTCTGACACTCAGCGCCTTGTGCAATACGAGAATAGTCCTCTTCAGACTGCCTCATGTCCTTACTGCCATGGAAAGGTCATCGGCAGAGGTGTGCGCTCACCAACCTGGCTTGCTGCTCTTCACTGGCCCACCTGGGAGAAGGGTTAGCTGGGGGTATTGATTCAGGGAGAACCTCATTACCTGCTGAATCAACATATTATTGCCATGTTTCACCCAGCCGAATTGTTTACAAGTGTCTTTAGTGCGGGCAAAAGCCTGCTCTGGTGGGCCACGACCGCATTCATTAGTCCCTGACCTCAGTGATTATGTGTTATCCGATACGCTGCTATCTGGCTTGGCCGCATGAACAAGGCCACTGGCCTGCATTGGCCTGGGCCCATTACAACCCCTCTCTTTTTCTCACTCCGTTTTTCTCTCCCCCTCGATCCCTCTTTCCCTCTGTCTGCGCTCCCTATGAATGTATCCATTAGCCTGCCGATGTGTAAATTGTTTTCACCTGCACTGCGGGCAGATGGGGAGCAGTGTCTCTGTCGTGATTTCCTATGCATGAGCTTTCTAATCAGTCAGAGAGTAACACGATTCCCTTGCTCCTTCGCTAGGAAAAGGTGAGCCGGCGCGAGCATGCACACATACATAACATACACATGCACGCACGCACGCATGTTCCTGCACTCACAATCTGCAATCAATATGCACACTGTGTTGTGGGGNAAAAAGGTGAGCCGGCGCGAGCATGCACACATACATAACATACACATGCACGCACGCACGCACGCATGTTCCAGCACTCACAATCTGCAATCAATATGCACACTGTGTTGTGGGGATATTGGTGCAGTGGTGGCGGTGACAGGGTTCATTATATGAGCTCGCTTTACAACACTGTGATGGCTTAATACAGAGGAGAGGGCCTGGGCCTGAGCTGATCCTTGCCTCTGCCATTCCCAATTTCAGTTCAAATTGAAGGATAATTTGACCTGGAAGACTAAACCCACATAAGCACAATGACATCCAGTAGCAGTGTCAACCGAGTGTGACCCTCGGAAGAGACAGGAGAGGATGCCCCTCACGCAAACAAATAAAGCATTCCCTAATGCCTTAATGTGGCTATGACATGTGCCCTGCGGGCCTCTCCTGGAGGATGGGGTCAAATGAGCCATCTAGGACTGGATTGGCTCTTTGGTTGTTGGAAAAGGTGCTCATATAATGAGCTGTTTATTCCTGGCTGCTTGACTATTCTGGCTGCACATAGAAACATATAGATCTTGTAGCACAATTTTTGAAAATAAAAAAAGATCTGTGTATCAAAGCTGCTGATTTCATCTACCATTACTGTACAATATAGCTACACTGTACTGTATGTGCAATATTTTTTTAACAAGAGACACAGCTATTGCATTACTATATTCATTTAATGTTGCTGTAACATATTCAAAGCCTAGGTAAACATAGCTGGTAAACATAGCTCCAACTAGCAACAAAACTAACACAGCAGCATAGTTCGGCATCAGTAATAGGCATTTCAGTGGAGGCGCCTGCTGCACAACAACTGGTTCAC
>JANJYP010028828.1:0-29640 GCA_024605115.1 Rastrelliger brachysoma
ATTATTATTATTGTTAGATGAGAGATAAAAACTGATAAGTTACTACATCTTGATGCAGAATACTTGAATCTTTGTGAGAGAGTTTTTGTGGCTTATGAACACAATATTTTGTTACAGTTTAAGAGTTTTTGCAGAGTATGTCTCAAAGTGGGCTTTTGTTCTCACACAGAGCACATGATGAAAGATGAATTCACATAGCCAAAAATCTCAGTATCGATTTACCATCGGTATTGCTCAATGACAAAGTGAAATTCTGACTTCTTGACCTTATAGTGAACTTTTAAAATGAGGGAAATTTGTAAACATGATCATTCTGCACATTCCTCAGCAAATTTGTAGACAGACAGTGTGGTTACCCTTTGGCCTATGGCTGACTGTCAGGGCGCATGGCTGATGATTTATCCTTCAGACTTTGCTAACTGGCTCCTGGGTGCTGAGGTGTAGTCCTGTTCTAGTGTTTGGGTGTGGTCACTCCCAGCTCCCCAGGAGAGCAGGAGCACTGTCGTTATGTAATGAGTATGTCCTGGCTCTTAGGAATAAAGCCTCTCTGTTTAACCCGTCTGGCGAACGTGACGGAAAGTGCAGCACCATGTGTTTGGTGACTCCCATAATGAAACCTTCCTCTGCCTCCTTCGGAGTGAGCTCATGGCGTTTCTTCTGTTGGACGGAAGAAACACTAGGCTTTGGTCCGAATGGGGTGTATTTGCCACCCCTCCCACTGTTTTACCAGTATGACACCCTCTTGAAGCAATTACTACAGACTGAGGCTGATTCATTCAGAGGACTGGATTTTAAATAGCCAGAGGCCCTTACATGGCTTTCTCGGAAACATTGCTAACGTTCGACTTCATGCTTATGATTTCTCAATTCAAAATAAGTTTAAAGTTGCACAGTGTGTCTACATCACCAAAGCCAGGGGTGGAACCAGAACCAGCAGGAATGTTGTTATTGCAATGTTTTCTTTCACATTAATACTAGTTCTGCTCCACCAGATGGAAAATTAATTTCCTTTCTTTGTTAATTCTTGTCTACTCACCTTAAGCTGTCTGCCGAAAAAGTAATAATTTCAGCGTGAGAACATCAAAATTACATAGTTCAACTATACTTCTTTTGGATGAAGGTTTGGTGAATATTTGATCTGAATTCTCGATCTACTCTCATGTTATAATGAACTGAACTATGATTGTTCAAACCTAATGATGAGTCAAAGCTGATCACTGTAGCACACATATAGTAATAGTAAGCTGTTTTCTTCTTTCCACAACATGTAACAAAGAACTCTTGTTATGTCAGATGATTTGACCAATTAACCATCCTCCATATGACTGCAATAAACAATCTTTTTTTTTTTTCCAGTTTTAACTTAAAGAGTTTCTCAAGATTATCTTTGCAACAAGCCATCGCTGTCAGTTGACATTATGTGTAACTGTTTCTCTCTCTGCTCAGAGCTGCTGTATAACCTGACGGCTGATGTGGATAAGAGACAAAAGAGCCAGCCTTCCCGGGTTTACTTCATTCAGAGTGGATCTCAGATCAGCCAGATGAGCCAGCAGCTCAGCTTAGACATCAACAGGGAAGAGTGCCAGCCCTACACTGCCTACGTAAAGGTACGTTTGGGTAGTCTGGTCTTCTGCTGGCAGTGTTTGTAATGGTTTGTCCATGTGCTGCTTGTGTCCTCAGCTGTTCCCTGAGTCGCTTTCACATGACCCCAAGCGCTCTCACCCTGCAGTGTTGATGTGTGATATGAATTATTTGCTTATGCGGTCTGACTTCCTTTTCTATTTGTTTGTGTAGTTTTTGGTTGGAGCATTTGAGTTCACAATTTTCCAGCTGAAATGTTTAGACAGCTCAAAATAAGAAAAATTAAAAACTGAAGAAAAGGAAAGAACTATTACAGATGAGTGGTGCTAAGATCACTGACTGCTGTAGCTACAGATCAACAGGCATCTGCTGGGAAGCTATTTGTGTCACCCTGCTGGGTTAGATTAAAGGTAACAGTCAGGCGCTTGATGGTTCGTGAAACCATGCTGTACTGGGAGTGTGTGTTACCAGCCTCAAGTGTGCATCTGCGGAAACTGACAGAAACAGGAAACAGAGACTCCTTTGTCATCGCATAGCCCCTCTATTGTGTTGCTGTGTGATTTAGCCGTGTAGAGACACAGGGTTGTCGTCCTGGGGGCACCATCCATGTTTCACCTCCTCTAATGCTGAGGCCCACTGCAGGCTTGTAAATTTCACTGGCATTTTTAAGTGACTACTCCAGGCGCTTTCACTGTGGGAGGCTGAGCTGCTGACTGAGGGCGGTTGTCATTACCACGCCTGCCTCTCTTCCTTCAATCATTCATGCTGTAATGAGCATATATCACACAGCACAGTTGTAGCAATAAGCTCCTTTATTCATAATGACATACACATCACAGTTATCAAGGTTTATTCAGTGACTTCTGGCATGTGTTTATCCAGTGCTCCTCAGTAAACCTAGTCAGTTTTGCAGAGCTCATCTTATGGGAGAATCTAACAATTTAAATTTAATTTTCACTATTTTACTTCTTCATTTCAACACACAGAACATTAACAGAAGGCTAAGTCATGTAAAGTAGTGTTCTGACCCAAGTAAATCTGACATTTCAACACTTGAAGCAAACATCTTAAAGATTGTGGGTGGGCAAGTGAATTATGACTGTCATAGCTCCTCGCTGCCACATATCTGTGGCATCTGTCTAGCTGCAAGATAAACACTCTTATACTTTTAAGTGCTATTCATCAGCACAGATGTTACATTAAAGACGAGCAGTATTTTGCAGTTCTTTCAGTCTGTTGAGGCATAATGTTGCTGGTTGAAGTTACACTTTGATGTTGTTAAGAGAATAGTTCATTTTGGGAAATACACTGTAAAAACACTACATTTTGGATTCCAGGAAGTCATTGCTCCCTGCCATTATATAAAGCAGATATACAGTATAACATGTTTATTATTAAACTTTAGAGGAGATGGCTAGTGGATTTTTATTCCTTCAGAGAAGATCTAAGCTAGGTCTATCAACCTCTCTTTATGTTAAGCTAAACCAGCCAATTCCTGTATCCAACACCATATTCAACAGACATATATGATACTATAGACTAACTATTGGAAAGAACGTGACCAACCCTATTTACCAAAATGTTGAAATATTCCTTTAATCCTCTGTAGATGTCTCACTTTACTACTGTATAAAGCAGAGTAATGTTGTGTGCATAACATTGCATCTTTTGCCTGTACATGTATTTGTTTTAGGTTGACTGTAGTGTGGCATGCAGCATGCTTGCCTCTGGAGCTGTTCAATTCCAAAGTTCATTGTGTATAATTTTATTTTGTTGCTATATGAAGTCACAAAATCCACCTGCTCTGTAACAAAGACCTGGTGTTGAGATTGCCAGAGTGAACAAATTCTGAAAAGCTACAAAGGACATCAAGGTGTTGTATCCAAATTGTAGCCCTACCAGATTGTTTATAAGCTGAATGACCTTAGATATGTATGGCTTAGGAAAAGTAAAGGGGGCAAAGATTACGACCTAGCATGATTGCTGTCTGTTTATACTAAACTTTACAAAAGAGCAAAAGAATCACCATAATCAGAGTTGATCTGGCTCCTCTCTGAAAGAGGGTCTAGTCTGCTTGACCAATCGCATCATTTATCTTCCTCATGTGTCTGCCCACATGAGCCATTCCCATTCCCCAAAAGAGGTATGGTAATGGAAACCAGCTGGTTGCCAGACTGCATCCTTAAGGGAGGGGGCATAGTATACCCCCGCCCCACCCCACCCTTCTCCCAGCTGAAACATACAGTGAAAACACAGGACTGAGTCTAGTATCACAGCAGGGTGTAGGGCTGCTGTTGTGTCAACTGGAGCTGTACGCTGGCGCTGCTGATGGAAAACCCGCACGTCAGGGTTGATTGCTCAAGCCCTGATGCATGAGGGCTGGTGGAAGCAGGCCATGAGCTATTCTGAGCCGCTCTCACGTTTGTAACTACTCTGACCATCTGTCGACCCCATGTGTTGACTGTATGAATTAAATACTTTTAAAGGGCCTTTTATTAACAGCAAAACTTAATAACGCTCTGTTGCAGTAGGATTTCTTCAGCGGCAGGAGGACTGAAACAAACATGATAAGTTTTCACCATCTGAAATCCAGTAAAAAGCTGGACCGCCTCCCTCAGTAAATCATATAGTGTCGAGAACACAAGGGCATAACAGCAGTTATTCAGAGAATAGAGTACTAATAGTTCAGTCGTAGCATTTTTTTTCTGGAGTAATTCTGAAATTATGCAAGTCTTTTATGTTGATCATTTTAAACATGTTTTTATTGGCATCGATCAACAGCATACCAGACCTCCAGATGGTCTTTGTTTGGTTATTTTTAGCTAAATAAACTCCGCACCAGCTTTTACTTCAGTTGTACCTCATATTCAAGGAGGGAAAACAGTTCCTAGAAGTGATGACCGATGAGCCATTAGGGTTCGAATGACTGGAGGTGTAGTACATGAAACAGAAATGAGTCACTTACTGCAGAAATTCTTAAGTTGGATGTGTTGCATTAAGTGATTTTGTACAATTGGCATGTTATATTTGTGTGGTGTGGTGCTATGCCAGACAGTGTAGTGAAAACGCTTGAAGTATTACTCATGAACTACAGGACATCGATCAAACATTACTGACCTCATATGCAGCCATACTTCATTATTGTATCTTATGTAGGATAAGATGGAACACACTATAGTAGGTGAAGGACCACAAAGCAAAAGGGTCCACAGACATGCTACCAACTCTGTGAAGCTGTACTTAGGCACAGCAGAGATTTGCGCTAAATGCTAATGTCAGCATGCTATCATGGTCACAGCGACAATCCTAACATGCTGATGATTGTGAGGTGTATGTTTTCTCATGTTCACCATCTTAATTTAGCGTGTTTACATAGTTACGTTTGCTAATCGGCACTGAACACAAAGTAGAAGTGAGCTCAATGGGAAGGTCATTAGGTCTGCTGGTATTTAGTCCTAAATTAAACACTGGAAAAATTTAAAATTTTGATGAAATGAGGGTGAAAAGTTATCGCAGTTCATTTTTAGTGGAATATCAATGTCTGCACCAGATTTCAGGACAATCCAATTTGAAAAACATTTGACTTAAAACCAAAAATGTGAACCTCGTGGTAACATTGGAGAAACAGTCAGAGAATCAACAAAGTCGCTCATTCATCACTAGTAAGCCACTCGTGTCTGTATAAACTATGGTGCCAGCCTTCTCAGTAGATGCTCATTGGATGAATTAAAACCTTGACCAGATGGTGGCGCTAGGGGTAAATTTTCAGGATCATCAAAGTCATTGAGACTCATCTACTCCGTCTGGGTATATTTACCAAATTTCATAGCAATTAGACATCCATCCTATAGTATTTGTGATATTTCAGTTTGCACCAGTGTTGCGGACCAGCCGTTGTCAACCATAGAGCCTTGCTGTTACAGGTCACGTCCTGTGTTTTGTAGTGTAGCTTGGTATGGACAGCCACAGTGGAGGGACTCTGTGCCCACAGATTACACGATGATATTTATCTTAGCAACTACAGCAAGTTCACCATTTTAACCTGTCCAATAGCTGGCTATAGACTGTCTCTTGGCTTTGATTTATTTCTTGCCTTGCAAAGACACTGTTTTAAGTATTACTTAGATGGATATTCGGAACTTCTTCTAAACTCTCTGTGATCGCATCCCAAGATAAGCCATGTTTACATCTCTGGCAATTCATCCATCATTGGAGGCCAGGGTCATAGTAGCCGTATATGCCATGTGACAGCACATCCCTGGTTGAAATCTGCATGTCATACCCAAACATATAGCTTTAAAAGAAAAAGTCATCCATCTTAATGAATGTGTTTCTATTCCATCAGACCCATCACAGTGGAGTGCACGTGTGCCTTGAACTCATGCCAAGAGTAAATGCCATTTGTGGTCATGACTGGTATTGTGTAGCTCACTAGATGCATTGCAGTCTCGAAGGAAGAGCTAAAATAGGCAACTAAAGCCCTGCCTGTAACAGTTGTCTGTTTAATTTAGCCCGTAAAGTATCCGACTCACGATCCCCCCTCCCATCTTTCCTCTGGCCTATATTCCTCTCAGTATGTGCCCTATATCTCATGTCCCCCTAACATTTGCTTGGTACAGTATTTAAGAGTCCATCAAACACTGTTCTGATGACTGCTTCTGTTATTGAGGCATCTACAGAACACCAATCTGTCAAGTTAAATGTACTGAGGCCATCTCCACACTCGTATGACTGAATGGAAAAACTAGACCAAACATATAGAGTAGATGGCCTGATGATAGTCTACAGTGTTCGAAAAGGAACCAAGTTATCTCTATCATTACATCTGCAAATTAGATTGACAGGTGGTGTCTGCTTGGTATTGTCGTTGTTAGCAACGTGCCTCGGTCATATCTCATTCGGCTAAATTTGGTGAGCAAATTTGTCTGTTACATTGTATAGTTTATTAATTATTGCCTGGAAGCCAAGTAAAAATTCAGGTTTACAAATTAGAGAATTGATCCATGTTGTTGGAAATTTGTATTCTGGTGTGTTGGGGTCATTAAAGTTAATGCATCCAGCTGTTTTTATTGAATTGTACTGCCTGACATTCCATGTGCATCCACATGCAACTGAATGTTGAGATTAGGCACCAGAAAAACTATAAAAATTGTAGTGCTGAAACAGTGCAGTCATTAGATGAAATTAATCCACAACCATTTTGATCTTTGATTTGAATCTACTCATTGTTTAAAGCTCTAACCAATATTTTCATATTAACTGTGGATAAAGTGATAATAAGAGGCAAACACATTGAAAATTATCACCAGACTTGGCAGTTCTCTTCACCTCTATGGAGCATTTTTATTTCTTTTATCTTGTTTCGGGTGTGCTTTGGGTTTGCAGCCCTCAACGTCACTGTTTTGGTTCACTGTCACAGCCCTCATCATAGTCATTTCCAACAGCAGCAGCCAGCTGTTTCTAACTAAAAGCTCTGATGAACCCACAGTACACTTTTTACCCATCACCAAATAGCACACAGACAAAGTTAGTGACTGATGAACATGGCAGAGCATTTAATTGCTAAAACATTTTACTTAAGAGTTGGTGTTGACCAAAACAGACCTAAATGGAGACTGAAAGTTGGTCAGAAGCATGACTCTTAATAATATAATAATGTTACTCCGCATTTGCTAGATTTACTAACTAAGGTTATGAAATGCGTTTTTTTTTTTTTTTTTTTTTTGGGGGGGGGGGGGTGTGTCGTAGTGGCCAAAAATGATGGAATGAAGATTTTAGTTATTTTTCTAAGCAGAAATACAAGCAATTGAATGTGTGATGCAATAAAATCTTGCGCCAGCCAGAAAAAATCAAAGTCAGTTAAAAGGTTAAAAATAATCTATGTGTGACCTAAGTTTGCTTTCCCCAGACAAACAGGAAACTCTGGAGAGTAATGCAGTACATGAGTTCCTGTTGCTGCATCCCTAACTGTCCCCAGTAGGACAAAGTCCCAGAGCTTCAACACTTTCTGGCACGTGGAAACCCAGAGCCGGGCTGCTGCCACACTGCCTGCTTTGTTTGCCTCTTTACAGTTTGACAGAAATGTGCAGTTCCCTTGATGCTGTTCCCCCGGTTTCATTTACCTCAAGCCAAGAGAGCTGATACAATGAAAGTATATAGCAGGAAGGTAATCATATCCAGCTGTCTTCTATTACACATGACAGAAAGTCAAGCACCTATTTATAAAGAATATAATGAGAAAAATCTAAAATATACTAGATCTGTGTGCTGCAACAATAAACTGAATGGAAAATGTCACTGCCATATAAATAGATTTAGCTGAATACTTTGTCCTCAAGTATTAGTGTTAATAGCATTTACCGGATACTAAAGATGAAGAATTCAGGTTAATTTTAGCACAGAGTAATATTTTGGTCAGGATTTCCCTACATGGTCGTGCCAGAGTGAACATTAGACAGTTCTTCTCCTGGCTTGTTTTGGGAGTGCACAGCCAGCAGACTTTTGTTACAGTAAAACAAGTCAAACTCTCATGACGTTCTTATAAACGTGCAGTAAAGATCTTAGCAAGGTATTATTTTTGGTATGGCTCGTCATTAGACTCACTCCGTGTTGTTGCCATAGTAAAGTCATCCTTGTTACTTATATCAAAAACGAGCAAAGGTTGTGCTGATTTGATGATTTGTTGATTTTGGCAGCTAAGCATGCTGGGCAAAATGTTTCCGCAGTCTTTTGGCCGCGTTACTGCCACACGATGCCACCGCACTGCAACGTAATGGGTGGCCAAGTCTGACCACAATGAAAAAGTTTCTCTTGCCATGTTTCCCACTTCCACTGCAAGGGAAACATATGTGTATGTGTGCAGTGTGCAGTGTGTGTGTGTGTGTGTGTGTGTGTGTGTGTGTGTGTGTGTGTGTGTGTGTGTGTGTGTGTGTGTGTGTGTGTGTGTGNGGGGATCAAGAGAAGGGGATAAGCACAAGCAGAATAAAAAGCTCTATCAAATGGAACTTTTGCTTCCTCACAGAGACACACCAAAGACTTCAGTTACTTCATCACTTGGCATCTTCACAATGCTTCCCTGAGAACCTGGCGGTGACCCTGTTATCATTTCCCACTGCCTGACCTTTTTGTCAATGGTGATGTATATTTCTGATATTCTGGCGTCAACATCATGCTCTGCTTCCTGTATAAATGGGTGAGGTCCAACACAAAGGAAGTGGAATAAATATATACATATATATCCGGCTTAGACTGTAACCTACCTTCATAAGGTGGATTTGATAAATTTATGTTCATGTGCTGCAGTTTCAGCAGGGCTTTGTGTAAAAACAATGACTCCAACAATAACACTGAAGTAAAAGTGGCCCAGATTTCATGCCTACTGACAAAATCAGCTGCAGGAAGCATCTGGAGACCTCCTCTATCACCAGGATGGAACAGACTCAAACACAAACACATTGAACTCCATTTAAAAGGGCACATTTTGAGCTGCTCCTCCCTGCCAGTGTCTCATCCATCAGTCAGTTGTTGTCTCCAGAGAATGAAATAACCATTTTTAACACAATCTTGTGATGAAAGCCTTGTTTTTAACCATTTGCAGGAATCAACAACTGGAAGTCTGAATTCAGTGGTTGAACTTTCTAAAAAAATCATCATTTTCTACGAACCTTCACATCTATGATTAACTGCAGAGTGTGAAGATAATGATCTAACTGACGCCCATAGAAGTTTTATTTTTATTTTAGGATTGTAGAGGAAGCTAATTCCTCAAACAGATGAAGACTTGAGATGGTTGTTGTCGTTCCAAACAACAACCAAATTCTATGCCCTTATGAGATGATTTTCATAGTAAAATCCAATTTTAAAACTTTTTTGCTGACAAGAAACAAAATTAAGATAGAATGTCTTTGTCTCCCTCTTTTTTATTATTCCAAGTCGTATTGGCAAAAAAGAACATATATGCCAAAGCGGTGATCTGCTTTCTATTGTCAAGACCCCAAACTACTTCCTTAAAAGGATCTCATCTGAATTCTGCTTTTCTTTTTTGCAGCACTTTTGTTTAGCTTCTTTGGAAAGCTGTGCATGTGTCCTTGTGGTGACTCCACACTCATCAGTCCGGTTACAATAAAGACAAGCTGGGGCTTAAAGGCAGATAGATGTGATGATGATGATAACGGTGGGAGCCCTGGGTCAAGAATTTGGGGAATGAAGAGGCAGTAAGACAGGACCTTTGCTGCTTACTTCCCTCAGTTCTGCTCCCGTGCTGCAGAGTTTAAACAGCTCAACTCTGCAACGGTTTGGGGTCATTTCTAGAGAGCAAAGCCGTGTAATGCTCTCAAATGAGATGTAGTAATGACATTGACACAATGTGAGAGAGTTGAGTGAGAAGGAACTAGGCAGCTATGAGTGAACACATCTGTGTATTTATAGGTGCCTGGCTAGTTTTCAGCTTCACATATTACACTAATGCAGCTATAGTTAGCACTGGAATGAAATCAAGTTGTTGTTGATAGAATGTAGTAAAAAATAACATGCTGATGATTTTGGTATGTTTGAGCAGTAAACTAACTCCATCTGCCAATTTCCATCGGGGAAGCGAGGCACCTTTTCTCTTCTCCTTTATAAATCCCAGCTGTGGTTTTAACTGTCCAAGGGTCAAATGTTGAATGCCTTCTTCATGATGCATGTGAGACCATAAAAGTTTCCTGTAATTTGTGTTTACGTGAACGTTGTTTTAAAAAGCAATAAATTCAATATACCTAAATTCTCAAAGGCATAAGAGATGTATATCTCCTTATCTGCACCCTGGGGATCTTAATTTGAGGGGAGTACCCTTACTCAAGCAAAGAGGTTCAGCAGAAGCTTGTAGTGTGAAATAAAGATTCTTTATAACATATAGTATGTATCATGTAGTATGTAAATGAATATTTTTACATGCATGCTGTGTTAAGGGAAACATGGTGTTAAATCGTAAGGCAACAACCAACGTGTATGACAGTGCAGATGGTATACGTTTCCTGTCAGTGAAGTGCTGGTCATCCTCTTTTCAAGCCAGAAGGAAATATGTGTTTGCTCTGGGGAGACATTACGACACACTGCTGTATCTAACAGCACTTACTCTTGCAAAAGGTTAGCATTTGTTTGATTTATGTTTTCATGGAAAACGGCAGCCCAAAATTGTACTCATGATTCTCATAGGTTTGAATGATTTTCTTTTTTGTTCTGTCTTTAAAATGTTCGTTTTCAGTCATGTTCTATTTTTATTTTTGGATTAGTGAAAGTGTAGAAGGGATGAAAATAAAGGGAAATTAAACTGTCTGATCAAAGAGAATGGAAATGAATCAGACAAAAGAATGAGACAATAGTGGTTAAAATGGAGGGAGGGAAAATGTTGAGTGAGTTAAGAGTTAGAAATGAGGAGGGAAATGTTCTTCAGGCTCAGCAGGTGTGACAACAACACATGGAGATGCACCTGAATTGTTTCATGAGTGAAATTTGATAGACTCACGCTTGAATTAAAGCAACAAATCGTCTAAATTCATAAAAAATACACTCCTGTCTTTCATCCTTTTTCAGAAGCTGGTTTTGCTTTATTTATGCAAAAGTTCATTTTAAGTTAAACTACTCCAATGTTTACTGGATGGACTATTTATTCCTAATTGCCATGAGTGTGCAGCCCTGTGAATAAAACCATGGTTTTCATCTCCAACAATATTAGCTTTATTAGAAAAAATAACCCTGCAGTAGCTCTATAATAACAACATATTTACCTTTTGTACTGTACACAATGTGCAGTAACCTCTGAACCTCAGTGTATCCTCATTTGGAACACTCTGTCAGTTCGATTTGTTTCTGTGCTCGGTGTGATTTCATGGACTAGGTTGCGGGGTGAGAGGGAGTGTGATTCATCGGGTTCACGCCTTATGTTGGACAGACATCTGAAAATTTTGCCCCTACTCACATCAGACAAAGTGAAATATTTTCCAGTGGTTGGAGTAAACATGGTTCATGTTGAATGGGACTACTTTTCAAAGTCATGCTGCATACATTTGTTGTGAGTGGTAGTCTGGCATTTTCAGATTAGTCAGAATAATTTGGTTATGGATAGGCAGAAGATATCAAACTCCAAGTGCAGTTTTTGTTGACTTCTAACTTTGTCTCTTTTATAACTGCATGGGCCATGAAGAATATGAGTATTTTTACTGTTTTGTATTTTCCTTAAAACCACACTAATAAATAGCAGATCACATAAAAAAAAGTGTTGTTTGCAGTGATGAACGCCTGACTCTGTACTTTTAGCATCTTTTGTCTCAGTGCTTTGATTCTAATCGATAACTTTACTGTTTTGATTTATTCTCATCATTTGCAGACAGATGTTTTAATTGAAAATGGATAATATCACTGTCCAACACTAAACAACAATCTACCGGTATATGAACCTTAAATTATTACTAAAAAGTCAATAATTTGTTCACAGATTGTTCTTCTGTCCCCGAGTGGACAATTAATTCTGCTTTAAACACACCAGAAATATGAGGACAGGACATGACAATCAACAACCAAATACTACAACAGAATTTGAAAAAAACACTACAGGAAGAGTAACACCTCAAATGAAAGTCTTTAAGGGCACAATAGAAGCGTAAATACTTGCATGCCACATCTGAGCGATCAAGGCACAGTTAAAGTGACAACAACAAGAGGAAAAGAACATAACAAATGGGCAGTTAAAAACAATCACAATGGTTTGAGGCAGTCACACTTCTTCTTGCTAAGCAAAGTCCTTGAAGGAAGTTATGTGGACTTTTAAAAATATCCTGTCACTGGTAAAAGCAGTCTGAACTGATTAGCTGCTTTTTGAGAATGTTGTGAAGGGAGACACTCCATATGGATATGAGTGAATTTCATGATAGATAAAACAACTAAAAGGTGATCAAACCGAAAAGAACTGTCTAAAATGTTATTATGTGTGCATGGGATATGTCAGGTTGTGTGTGCTATCAAATTTGAGTTGAAAGTAGAGATTGCAGTGGTGCTGTTTTGAAAAGCCATCATACAAATCAGGTAGAGGCTGAGACAGATTTAGGAGGACGAGGATCATTTTCACAGACAGAATGAAGCTGTTCATACTTGACTTGTCCTGAAAGGTTTCTAGCAAAAATAATTGGTTGACACTCTTTCCTACTCCTACACAGTTTGTCATTCTAGGCTTTTCAACATCTGCCTAACCTATTCTAATTGGGTCTTTGGGGGAAACCAGCTGCTATAGTTTGACCTGTCTCATTTCTACAGTTTTTTTTTGTTTTTTTAAACAGGCTAAGATAAGTTGCTCAAGAGCATGTCTTCCATATGCTGGAGACATTACTGTAAATACTTTCAATTTCAAGTTGTCTCCTTGTGTCTCAGTATATACTCATAACCCTAACTTTTGACAGGCTGAATCCATTCATCACTCAACTAAAAAGCCTTTTCCATTTAAACTAAGATTCCCTGGCATTGAGCCCTTGAATGAAACTTACATTGTCCTAAAAAGGATGGCTATGTGTGCATTTCTCACACAAGTTAATAAAGACTTCCCATGACCAAGCTTAAGCTTATATGCTTTTGAGGGAATGGTTTGGCTGAGAGAGCTGCTCTTGTGCATTTGAGCCAAGCATGAGGCATTTAAACGGAGGATCAGAGCCTTTTTCAACCCTTTCAATACGTCATTCTCCCCGCACCCACCGTGGTGGAGCTACTTTGTAAGCATGAAGGGGCAGCTTGGTGCGTTGCCATCTTGTTGATCAGATTAGCATGTGAGTGCTTGCACAAGTAGAATGAAACTGGAGGACAGCTCAAATAGAGTTCATGGTTAAATCTATAAATTATGTTGAACAAAGTCAGATTCATTCATGAAGTTGGACAGAACACACATATGAATGTGCCTAGGGAAGAGTCATATAAGCAGCATAGAGGGAATTGAAGGGGAAAGAATGGTTGTTGAGATGGGAGTTATGTTCAGCTATACCAAATAAATGGGTTCTGAGTTGTGAACATAAACACTGAGATAGTACATTTGGCAAAAAGCTTGTTCCAGAGCGAGAAGGTGTTGTAGATGAAGGTTTGCCTCCCAGATGTTTTCTTTAAAAACATACTGAGTGGCAAGCTGTCCTCCATCCTGTGTGTTGACTATATGAATATGCATACAGGGAGGAAGAGTTTGCATCAAGTGTGTCGTAAAATATCACAACTGCTGTAACAGATTTTTCATTCTATAGTAAAGAATTTACAGTTTCCAAAGTATGGTGGGAACTGGTGAAAAAGAATTGCTTCCTGCTGGGTCTGCTGACATTTCTAAAGTACGAGTGGAACTATTAATAAGTCATTTTAGCCTTTGGATGACAAAAAGGTTCATACTATTTTTAAGTTACCATGCATCAAATTTACCTTTTTTTATTGACAGTATTTTCTGCTTTTAGAATCAGAAAATAAATACACACTACCTACCTGATGAATGAGGCTGAAAAAGATTATTTTAATTGCAGGACCTGCATATTGCATATGTCATTTCAGGCCACAATGAAATGTGGTAGATGTAGTAGAAATATCTGGGAGCTGTTTTCGTATTGATAAAAAAAAAATCATGTAGATTTAAAATGTGATATTTATGTAAATCAATCAGCCACAGTCTGTACTGTTGCCTCTATCACTCAATCTTTTTGCTGTCACATTTCTGTCATTACAGATGTAGCTAGTTAGCTACAGCTGGCAGTGTAGGAAGATGACATTCTTATCCCATATACAAATGTCTGATTTGATTGGTTGACTATTTTAAAAGCCAGCATCAGTTGCTTTAAGGATGTCATCAGCATGACTGACTGAGGATGAGTGGAATAAGACTAAAAACAGAAAATAAGTATGTTCCATTACAGAATGTTTACTCTTTGTTTACCTTTGTGACAAATATTTACCTGCTGTGACATTCTTAAATGCAATGTAATAGACAACAAGTAGAGAAGAGTCATAGAGGCAGTAAATTGAGATATTCAGCTACGCATGAATATTTATATTATGCATGCTAGCACCAAATTTTCAGCACCACAAGCTGCTGGTCATTCTGAAACTGTAGCTTTAGATTTATTACTTAGTACTACTTGTCATTTGTAAGAAGAAGAATATGTGACTTCTTTTCTTAATTGCTACATATTTCTTTAAACTGACTAAAACTGAAATAGACTATTGATAAATCTTCATAGGTTGAATGAGGATTAACACAGTGGATGCATCTGAGTAGAGAATGACCTGTCACAGACTTTCTCTTGTGAACTTCTCCGGTATGTCAGAAACAGTTGTTGGGTTTCTTTCCATAAAGTTTTAGGTAGCAGGCATTTAACAGTAGCTGGTGTCCCTCTCAACTGGAGCTCAAGAATTCCTCTGTTTCATATGTATAGGCATTACTAAGATCAGGAGGGAGTAGGTGACTTAGCCAGGGGTGGAGACTCGGGTGGGGCAACTGGCAACATTGATCAAGGAATAATAAAATCTTAGGCCAAGTGTTACCGAACAGCCTCCGGCACTTCTAATTTAAGCATGCTGTGAGTCTTGGAAGCTCTCCAGTTAGTTAGCAGTGTTTCAAGAAGAAAGTGATCCTATATCCACACAATAATAGGTGTTCTGTTAAAAAACAAAAAAACCCCCAAAAAAACGGAAATCCCTCTGCAGCTCACTAGTTTAACGGAAAGACTCTGCCCATTTACTTGTAAATAAAGGTCACCCTTAAAGCATGAGATTGTGCAAAATATCACTTTTCAAGTCATTACGTCCCCAAGGACTCATGTGGCTTGTGAAAATGTGAGATAAGCGGAGGGAATTTGGGGCTAGAGACCCGAGCAGCGTACTCCCAGGGGGTCAGTTCACTCAAAGGCCAACGGACAGGGGCCATTTGAAGCATTCTGCTTTAATGGCCACTGAGGCCGAGGGTTTTGCCATCGCCTTACATACCACCACTTGTCATGTGCAGACCACTACATTGTTCATGTTACCTCCCAGCTGAGCAGACATGCTACCAGAACAACACGGCTCTATAAGTCTAATGATCCATGAACTGCAATCCAGTGATGGATGGTAGGTTGACCTCTGGAGTCAGCCTTATCATTGACCAGTTTTACTGTGGGAATGGAGTCTTTTATGTTGTCATTTTCACTTGGAGCTGAAATAATTAGTTAATTGATAAGTGAATTGACAGTAAATTAATCAGCAGTATTTTAATTAAAATATAACACAGTTGAGTTTTGGACTGTTTAAAATGTCATCCAGAGCTCTGGAAAATGTTGGGTGTGTTTCACTATTTTCCTGCATTTTATTGACTGAATACACCCTGCATGTCAGGAAATGAATCAGTGCTGAGAATATCATTAGTTGTAGCCCAACTTTAATGAGAAAAACTCTCTGATATCACAATCAAGGCCACAGTTTTATCAACAGTTTATGCAGCAGCACCATTTCCCAAATGAACCCCAATTTGCCAGTTTTTGTCTATTCATGTCCTGTTCTGATGTTTGCTCTTTCCTGCTATAACTCTCTTACAGTTGATGAGTTGGGTGGGTTCTGGTGATGCCTAATATGTTCAAATCCCAGTCTGGCTCAGTGACTGCCTGAGGAAAGAGGATGGGTGGGTGGATACTGGAAAACATTCTGATAATGAGCAAAAAAGTGCAAAAAAACTAGTGGCCTAGGTGACCACCGGAAAACACAGGGAAACCATTGTGTTTACGTTGTGGGTTTGGCTGCATGTTGGTAGACATCAGTTGGGCAAAGGGCCACAGGTTGCCTATGGAGCTTGTGTGTGTTTTTGCTGTGGCTTTGAGACACAGAGACCTGTGCCAGACCCACCAAGCAGCCTTCAAAGAGCTGAGTGTGGCTGTAATGGACAGAAGAGATGAAAAAGCAACATCAGTATCTGCTTTTCCCATGTTCGTCTTTCAGCGCTGTCATCTAATGAAGATATGGGATTTGATCACATTTAGCTCTCTGTTTTCATTCTGTCTGCGTTGTTTCCAGACATGATGCCAAATCAAACACTTCTTTTGTGGTCTTAGATCAAGCCGCCAGAAATACAAGGATATCTCTCAGAGGCAGTGCCAGCAGGTTAAAAAAAAGAGAGAGATCCATATGTTCACATTAGTAAGAACTTTCAATGATGGCCCTCATTTTTATTACTTTCAACAAATAAAATGGCAAGAAAGCAATTTGCAGATGATGAGAGAGTTGTGTCAGCCATCCATTTAAAGCAATTCAGATGATTTTGTGGTTCATAAAGATACTTACATCTGGATTCAACACTGTGGATCTTTGGCTCAGTGATTATAGTGATAATATCATAACCATACTGATGTTCCAGTAATCTGCAGTGTAATCAGTCTTTGCCAGGCAGCAATTGGAGAAAGATGTTAAATTACTATAATAACACTGAGTGTTTATAAAACACTTATTTCTTTGAGGTTAAAATTAGTTTTAACAGTTCTGTGTCTATGGGTGGAATTAATCGCAATGGCGGTTGTCATTTGTGCTCTCAACAGAAGGACGTGAAGGACGTGTTCACAGCCATCACATTCGAGGTGGCTTACAGCCTGGGGAAGCATATCTTGTCAGGACACCAGGAGAGAGACCTGCCCGCCCTAACTCCAGTGTTACGATGGAGGAAAGGAAACAAGATTGCAGTTAGGAATGAGGTAAAACATGTCACAAAACACAATGAGACTTAATGATGTGGTACTAGTCAGTTTTTACTTTAGGGGCCCTAATTAATGTCTGATTTTGTGTGGTGAAAATAAATTACCAGAAAAGGAACAAACAAGCCAGTAGAAACATATACCCTTCCAAACATACCATGACCCTTTTTTTTTTTTTTTACAATCTGCAAATTTTGCAAATAATATCTGATACAATAATAATTTGTAGAATTGCTATCAATTGTTGGATTAAAGGGATGACACACTAAATATACATACATTTCCAACAATGTTTTTCCAGCAGTTTGAATGATTGCTATAGACATTCATTTTCTTGTCATTGGATGATTAGTCACAGATCAAGCAAACATCACAAGATTATGATGATTCGCACTCTCAAATTAAAGCCTCTTTCATTCTTATTCTTAGTTTATTTTTTTTATATCAGATACCATATCTTCCTGTATATTATTAAAGAAATAGTCCAGTCCAATTGAAGTATACAGTACTGAAACAATTTTGTTTTATGTCAGTCTTGCTCTTGGAATGATGATGAAGGATGGCAGTTCAAACATTCCAGTCAATCAATTCAGATTCTGATATACTTTATTTTCCTCAACTTTTTGGGTTAAAAATTAAACCTAACCAACACCTGATATAAGGTGTCAGTGTCCACAAAAAGAATGTAGGAAATAGTAGTTATAATGATTTGGTGTTAGTTACCAGCTTATTATTGTCTGTGTTAGCTTTTCTTGAGTGGGATCCAAGAGACTGATTCATTTGTTTTCTTTGCAACCACTTCTAACCTGCCCCACATGTTTCCCCAGTGTCTGCACTTCTTGAAAAACTGAGGGATTAGTGTCTTTCACCACCTACAGAATCAATTTAACTGAACTTCATCAATGTTACATCACACTTTGCTGCTTGACTTAAGTTTCCTTTCATGAGGTAGCCTTAAACCAAAGAGCATCCTAAAACTGATTAAAGAATCTGGCCTTCCTGGATTAAAAAAAAAAAGTGGGTTCAGTCCAGTCCTGTATTCCAACAACAACACAACACTGCCCCCTAGTCTGAATACTTAGTCAGTGTTTTGAGAGCATGGACAGTATGAGGTCATTTGAACTGTGTACTTTACTGTTTCCTCTTCAGACTTGGTTTGAGAAGAACTGCCTGTCAGATGACTGCGCTGCAGACCTGAGGCTTCATGGGAAGCTATTGCTTTCTGGGTAAAAACCTTCTACTTCTGCACAGTTTAGATTACGATTCACTCTCTGTCTTGGCCATCCAGGACTGAGGAGGGAAGCTGAAGTCATAGGCCATGTGGGTGTGGGTAGTGAAACCATGACACATGCTTGGAGGATATCCATATGTTTTTCCATGCTTTGGGAGTTCCTTCTCTTTCTTTTTATGTATCTTTTGGTCTTTGTACATTTAGTGACAGTTTATGTCTCTTTGTTGAAAAGTGGCCATACTTTTCTTTAGAAACAGCACATTCAGTAGCCAGATTAATAGGTATACCTGGTAATGCAGTCTAATACAACAGCTTTATAATAATATACCCCAATAGATGGTATAAAGCTGTGTTAAAAAAGATTTCTGAAGGTGATGATTCAACTTTATGCTCATGAAGTTGAGATGCTGTTTATGTTACTATGGGATTGTATTCCTCTATACAGAAAAATGTTTCTAATCTTTCATCTATCCCATGTATATCAACAGCAGAAATTCCTCTCAATAATAAACCTCAATATAATTTAACAGTACCATCGACTCCAACCTCCACAGTAGCCATTAAATTGAGTCAACACTTCTGTAAAAACTGGTTCAGCAAATTTGAACATATATCCTTGATGAAGCTGGATGTATATTTTATTTTGTACTCCAATAATTAGTCACTACTCTTTTAAAAAGATACATTTCTTTGCGCAAACTTTTAAAATAAAACAAGTTTAAATCCCTTTTAAAAATAAATCTTTGCTTCATCCCAAAGATGCCCTAAAAAGTCCCAAAAAATATAAATGTTTATTCATTGAGATGAATTGTTTATGTTCCCATCAGGTTGCACAGCAAACCTCATTTGGCCCTTGGAGGGGTGAAGAACATCTCTTTGAACCTGACCATTTCTAATGCTGGAGACGACGCCTACGACACCAACATCTACTTTAATTTCTCCAGAGAGGTTTTCTACATCAACTTCTGGCAGAAGGTCTGTTACTGTTGTGGTTGTTGAAATGTTTATTTACTCAGGTGCACGTGTTTGTGTCTGTCATCTGATTGGTTGATGCTTTTGCCGCAGTAGAGATGTGGCTCAAATACATATAAGGCTAATCAGCTGAATATCCTTAGATGTGTACATTTGTCAAAGATAGTTTATTTAAAAAGACTGATTAAATGTCAGAGGCACAGTATAAACAGTGAAACATACAAAAAGACAGACCTGTGAATGGATGGATAAACTTTGCCTGAGACGTGTAGGCAGCACTGCTGAAGAAAAGATGAAGAGGAGAGCACCAGCAGCAGCAACAGCTGTCCTCTCTCAGAGGGCAGCTCCTCTGGCTGACCTGTCATACGCTTCATTCAAGACAGACCCACCATGTCAGGAACATATGAGCTCTGTGCTTGAGAAC
The DNA here is from genome assembly GCA_024605115.1 of Rastrelliger brachysoma. Classification (NCBI taxonomy): domain Eukaryota; kingdom Metazoa; phylum Chordata; class Actinopteri; order Scombriformes; family Scombridae; genus Rastrelliger; species Rastrelliger brachysoma. Next base: position 19,916 of record JANJYP010028828.1, read on the forward strand.
AAATTTGAACTTACATTCTTTGTATTCCCACACTGCCTGAGTTATGTACTGTTTAAATCACATCATTCATGTTAAAAAAAAACTTATAGGGAAATATTTAATCTGGTAAATACAGTAAGTGTCACAAGTGACATACACAGGAATATTGATTTGAGCTGTTCCTCATCTATTTGACGTGTGGGGGAAAATTATTTCAGCATGCTGTCACTGTTCAAGAAATATCTACACATGGACATCACACATTAAACCTAAGAGATTTCCTTGAGACCACGCTATATGTGGATGCATTTCACCATGACCAGCTTGGAATAAGACACCAGTAGGTCATCTCTCAGCTGAGATAGATGCCACATCAGATCAAGTGTTCTGCTACAGCACTGCATGAGCTGAGTGGCTTCTCAGATGCTAGAGGGGACAAGGAAGACTTTTCCCCTCATAATGGGCCATATGTTTACTCTGCTGCAGGGTTTGCACCCCTGTGATGGATAACACCATTTCTTTAAAGCACACAGCCTGTGACATGATTTAAAAACCCTCAACGCAGGTGTAATTGAATTTAAATAGAATATGTGCTGTGAGCTGATATTAGAAAAACAGTGTTTCAGTTTCAGTTTCATAGCTAATCTAATGAAGCAAGCTGAAATAAAGTATCAGGTTACCAGAAGCCATGGAGCCTCATTTAGTTCAGGAACTTGTTAAGTCAGAGTGACCTGCCTCACAAAAGGAACAGGAAGCAAACTGTGGAAGAGATGACAAAGGGGCCACTGAGCAGATTTACTGCCGTGTGCTCCTTGAGATTTTTCTAATTACTACGGGAGAAGTCCAAGGTGATATGTGTGATGATATGGGATATGACCCCTTTTTGCAATGTTTGAGGTCTTCTCATAATCCTCCCCTGAGGCTTTTTCTCCGGTGAGTGCATTATGAACTTGTACTCCCCTCATATTTAAGAGTGGTGTGTGTTATCTCTCTGTTGTTCTTGCAACACAAGCTGCCGGAAAAGCTGTGGAGGTGAATTGGTTTCAGGAGTGGTGCTTTAACTCCTGCGGGACTCAGAGACTGCTGCACCAGCTTCTGTTTTTTTTTATCTCTGAAATGTTTGACTTGTCATTTCTAGGGTTTTTTGTTTCTGAATGGACAGATGAAAGAAAGAAGCATTGGTGGATTGCATTTTGGAACAAATGGAAACAAATTAGCATCATAATGGAAAGTCCAGAAATTTGAAATACATGAGAAGTTGTAAATTTCTAGGGTCCTTCATACCAAAGAGTCTATGAATGAGTTTGACTTTTATGGCTGTGAAATGCATCTTTGCACATACATCTTCATCTTCATACCTGTGCAGATGGTTGAAAGCACAGAGTGACACTGATTTAGAAACAGTAGACCAGTAAAGTAAAGCCAAATGTACAAACATTGAGGTGAAGGAAACTTGCGGAACGTGCAGAAAATGGCTCTCCTGTGTATTGTCATCCCCACCAGCGTACTGAGCTTCACATGACACTAAAGCAGAGTAAACAGTCCTGATGATATTTAATGGGCTTGCCATTTGTGAAAATCCCAGCATGTGTTTGTTCCTGACAGAGAAAGACCAGAGAAAGTAAGCAAGAGATAGAAAGCGCAAGAAGTGCTGAACAAACAGACTTCGGTCGCTCTTCTCTCCATGGAAGCCCGACACGCCATATGTCTGAGTGCTCTGCTCTCTCTCAAGGGCTGCCAGGTGGGTGATGGGTAAACAGGCTGACTTCCCCAATCCTGCCCAGACCCATGGGACAGGCGATGTTTGCACAGCAGCACAGAGGAATACAGGAAATAGAGGAAATTCCATCATTGCCAGTTGTGCTGGGGTCCCCACTCCCCCTGCAGGGCTCACTGTAGTCTCTGTGCAGAGGGCAACACTGCTTATTTAAGCTGACTTAATGAAGATGGAGGGCACAACCACACCCTGGGCTGAGATTGGGAATCTGCTGAATAATGGGAAAGGATGATACTGTTGATGGACATTATAGATGTCTACCTTTTAAATATGTCAACAGAGTCTACTTTCACAGCTCCTCTTCTTTATCAGTTTTAGAAATATGTTATAAACACGTGTTAAAACTGGCTATCAACCCATGCATGCAGACATTTTGTATTCCTAGACTGTCTTTTTTTTATCACTTTGCATCTCTGTCCTCTTTCATGGTCCCAGCACACAAGCTCAGCCACCAGCCTCTCAGTGAACTTTGGCAAAAAGAATTCTTACTCCTCGCAGGGTCGGGGCCTGAGTGTTTACATAGCACAGCCGGTGAAGCTCCATATTGTTTAGACAAGCTTCCAAACACACAGCCTGGAGGTTGTCCAATTACCCACCCGCTAGGATGTGTGTGTGCCATCACTGCTTTGTACATTCCTCGTTTAACCTAATTTAGAACTTAAAGAAGATACAGGAAGCTGTTCTTTTACACATAAAATCCAATTTTTAACAATAAACTTTCATTTTACTGTAAGTGTTGGCAGGTGTGTGTGAGTTTTAAGAATTGTAGAACTTGTCATACACCAGAAAGTATGTAGCTTTTTGCTGTGCGTAAACAGTGAATACAAAGTTCCTGGTATCTGTTTCCAAAGCATCCACAAATAGTTTTTGTCTGTAAACTCACCAAAAGCAATTGTCTGTTGTAATCTGCTTTTGTAGTCATGTCTGCTGTTTCTTTCTCCATGTGACATCTGTCTCTGTGAGTGTCACCCACTCTGTCTCCAGTCTGTCTGTCTGCATCACCCCCTCTTACTCTCTGTCTATCTCTCTTTTTGCAGGAAGATAAGGGTATTTCCTGTGAACTTGTTGATTTAGACTTCCTTAAATGCAGCGTGGGATTCCCCTTCATGAGAGCACAGACTAAGGTAGCTGAAAGCCCAAAGTACAACTAAATTGTGTCATAGACAGCAAGCATTGTCCATACAGTATTTATAGGTGTGTAGTCTTGTTAAAGTACTAGTGTGGAAAAGCCTAGTGGGAGTTTACAGGAACAATATTACAATATAAAAATATTTCATTTCTGGAAGAATTTTGCATGACACCCTGTTTTAACCTGTTTTTTTTCTCTCTAGTATCATTTTGCAGTGATTTTTGACACTAGTCAACTCTCTGGGGAAAATGACACATTGCAGTTTTTGGTGCAAGCAAAAAGGTACATTCTTTAACACTGAACATATGGTGCAAACCAATCAACTATGTAGCAGTTAATTTATGACAAAGGAATTCCTACGAGTGGCTCTAAATTAAGATGCTATTTTACATGGACAAATGTTCCCAACCTTTAAAAAAGATCCTTTCTCATGACTGTTTATTTATTTTCATAGCCAGCATTAATTTGGCAGAACTGTTCTTCATTTTTTTGTAGTGCCAATCCTGAGCACAAACTCTCCGACAACTATTTGGATCTGTCCATCCCACTTGTTCATGAGACAGACACAACTATTTCTGGGTAAGAAGAAAACAAACATGAACACATACACACAATAATGTTGTTTTATATAAATACTAATATTATACCACACACACATAGATTTGGTTGCCTATCCGTTGTCTCTGGGGAGAAGAGGGAGTATGACAAAACCTTCAGAGATAAGGCTTTTCAAGTTGATATACTCCATACTGACATAGCACTACATCAGAGGGAAGGGAGAAAGATGTAAAACAGCCCAAATGCAGCAGAACTCTGACATCTGATAAGACTGCCCTATCTGCTGTCTTTAATGGGAAGGGGAGGCTTCAGAGCAAAGCTGGGCACGTCTGACTCATATCTCAACTAGTAAAGAAAAATACCCTTATAATAATAAAACTGAAGCTTGAGATTTGTATGAGGCTGTTTTAAATATTTATTAAGATTTATATTTTTCAACTAAATCTGCTCTGATTTCCCTTAATGCTGTTGCTGTTGTCTGCAGTGTGGTGATACCCAGTTCCTTTGTGTACGGAAATTCCATTGATGCTTCACGCTTCGTCCAGTTGGAAGACATGGAATGCCACTTTCAGCCTCTCAATCTCACTTTCCAGGTATCATAAGCACAGATTATACAGGGTTTTTGTTATTTCTACATGTTTCTTTATATGTTCACCTCACTGTTCTTTCTCTTCATCTTTCCCTGTCTCACTGTGATGTCGTTCCAGGCAATAAACAACGGACCCAGCAGGCTGCCTGGCTCCACTGTGGACATCAGGATACCCAACCGGCTGGCTGGCAGTGGAGCTGACATGTTCCACATCATTGACACACAGGTGGATGCCAACAACACTCTTTCTTTATATTTATTTCACTAAAGTCATTATTTATTATTTTATCCACCTGCAGACAGCCACATTTTAGTTCATTTATCCCTGCCAGATGCCAGTATCCACCTCAGAGGACACTTTTATTCACAGAAAGCTGCTAAAACTGCTGCTAAACCTCTTTTGTCATGGCATGGGTAATTTACTTAGTGTGAGGCACCAGTGAGCTATTGAAAATCTTAAGTGAAAGTGTTGATGTTGCTACTGAAGCCAGCTGACCATTTTGTCTCACAACATTTTGCATTTAGATAAAGAAACACAATACTCCCGCTGGGTTTAAATGTTTTCTTAACCCTTGCATTGCTCCTTTCATATAGGTAGATCATGGGGGAGCTCAAGCTGTTAATTGTATTTACTGTGAATGGGTAGACAGGGTTGACTGTATCCCACCCTCCTAGACCCCATCTGGAATTATTTTAAGGGGATCAGACAGCTTGCACGAAATGGGAAAGGGACACCTGCGGAGCTGACTACTGCTCTGTACCATCCCCAGCCTAGAACCACACATCATAAATGCTGTTAACGCTGTGCTGAGCCTATGGCACACCGGACAATTGTACACTTATATTTTATAGCCAGATATTCTTACATTTTATACAGACTTTCATTTGTTCAGACATGATATACAAGTTCCTGACTTTTGTTCCATATGTTCTAGTTTTTCTGCATAAAATCACTCAATCTTTCTTATTTACTGTATAAATTCTGTTCTCGTGGGGGATTTCACCATGTTTAAGTTATGCATGCCCTATTAATCTTCACACTGGCAATGGCAGCAGAAACACAGGACATGAGAAAGTCAGCAGTAAAAGCTGTGTGCAGCCAGGCATGCTGGGTGGTAGCAGGAGTAGACAATGAGGAAGGCCAGAGAGATTTCCACCTCCAGAGCTTCAGGTCGGACTGACGAGAGGGGAAAAGGGGAAGTGTTCCCTGGGGGCTGGGTAGTAAACCAGCCACCTCTAAATCACTCCATATGGGACATCTGTCTGGGAGGGGTACCAGCTTCTTGCTGGGGAAAACTTCCTGCCAGCTCAGAAGACAATAGTAGGGTCGAGTCAATTTAGGTGACAAAAGTGCTTATGTCCACATTTTCCCTTTGCTGTACTTCACATATCCCATTTTATCTCAATCCTATTATACTTACGACTTCATTTATGTTCATTAGTTATGATTTTACTTAAAACTGCACTCAATACTACTCAGTAAAACAATTTTTTTTCCATCACTATCCTATTTCAGGTGACCGACGGCAGAGGAAACTGCACCCCTCACAGGAATCCCACACCGTGCACCATCCCCCAAGATAGAGAGAGCATCTTCCACGCTATATTTGCTTTCTTCACCAAATCAGGACGCAAAGTCGTGGTAAATACACAGTGCACTTTGGCATTTCAGGGTCACTGACAATCACCCCCCTGAGAGGATTCTTGTTTTGTTTTGTTTTTGTAGTCAGTGCAACATCTGTTTATCACACATCCTCTCTTCTCACACACTTTCTTTCCTTCCATCTCTATCTTTTTTATCAGGACTGCGACCGCCCTGGAAGAGCATGTATGACAATCTCCTGCAGTCTAGGTCCGCAGTTAAAAGACGAAGCTTTGAGCATAGATATAAAGCTTCTACTCAACACTGAAATTTTGAAGAGGGTGAGAGATGCATCACACCTTGGATAACTTTAGTCAATCTCAGGTGATCGTGATCTAACATCTGACACTCTGTTCTCTCTGCTGGTCTGCAGGATAGTTCCTCTGTGATCCAATTTGTGACAAGAGGCAATGTGCAAGTAAATGACAGAGCTGTGGAGGTGCCAAATGGCCTGCAAGAGGATATTTCTGTAAGTACATAAATAGTTGATACACCATGTTCCTACAGTGAGTTGAAATTATTTAGACATCTTAAACAAATGTAAGGAAGTAAATGCCCCCTTAACTATTGATTGATATACCAAAAGTGAATTAAAACATACGCAAAACCTGCATTGAAAATACCATACTGGTTATGTTAAGCAGTATAAGAATAACAAAGGTTAAGCTTTATACAGTGAAGGGTCAGTTAACCACACATTTCAATAAAACAGACTTCTCACTTTCTAGTAGGGGTATCTATCCATGCAAAAAAATGTGTTTTCTTTGAGCAGGGTTTCAAATATCTGTATATAAGATTTCTGCTGCTAACCCAAAACAGAGGTGAAATGAATTTAGACGTGTCACTCACAGCCCTGAAAAATTATGTTTAAAAAAGTACAGTGTCCTCACCTAGGATAGTATTTATTCAGTAAACAGTTGTGATAACTGATGTGAAAAAGATAAACAGTGTTTACAGTGAGGTTTGTGGATTATTTACAACAAGGAAATCTTAGGCATGCATATCTAAAACGTTGCCAAATAAAACCAAAATAATCTCTACAAGGAAAATGCGAAATTATATTCTTAGTAATTGGGGTGAAATGACGCTTTAAATCTTGGTTGCTTTCGATCTAGATTAAAAATCCTGATGCATTTTTTTCAGGGCAGGGGTGAAGGTTATTTAACTCACTGCATGGCTGTGCTGACAAAAATACATCAATGGGCATTTATATTTTCATCTTTAGATGGACAGTTCTTCATGCTGCAGCTAGACATTCTGAAGTGCTCCACTGTGGAGCTTTTACAGGGTTATGAGTCCAGGGAACAGCTGGGGCCTGCGGGTATATGGTGGCACTTCCACTAGCTGTTTTTGGGGTCCTCAGCTGTGCTCAAGGACAGACCCTCCCCTACACTGCTGGTTGCTGAGTGATTAAATGGCCAGGCAGATCCGATGTGATGATTATATTGAGCTCCCAGCGTCCCCACAGCAGGATCTCTCAGGTGATTAGGTCACTGACTGAGCCGCAGCCATCCTGACCCTGAGTGCCAGACGAGCTCGGAAAATTCAGAGCCGCCATGAATGTGTCCATGCTGTCCTTTTCTTTCAGCACTTAGTAAATGTGCTCATTCCAGCTACTATTGCCCCCCTAGGTTTTAGTAAACACAGTTACCTTTTCCCTCTGGAACCCAGCTAGCTAGAGTACACACTGAAAAGTATAATTTGTGGTTGCTGGTCGTATTGCTCACAGCAGGCCTAGGGGTTGGCAGCTGAACGACAGGGTCAGTTTTTATCACCCATGACATGTCAACAAACCAACATAAATCCATACAATTCTGTTGAAGGTAGGAAAGTAAATCTAGCAATACAGAGCTAAGTTGAATGAACTTAACGTTCAATTACACATTCCACGAATTATGTGATTGCACAAGTTAAATTGGGAAAGTTGGAGTCAGAGAGCAATGACCAGCAGAGCTTTGATCTTTTCTGTGCATGCAAGCACCTCGGCATGCATAACAGTTAGATTCCAGGGCTCGGAGTCGAGGGAGGTGTTAATGTGGGAAACTATTCAACACAGAGATTAATCTTCACTTGTCCACTTGGTTTTGTCTTGGCTTGCAGTTGGCGTCTCATGCCACATTTGTGTTCAAAGCCTGTGCGGAACTGCACAGTCAAACTGTAAAATTCTTCACTTTCTAATGTCCCAGTCTTGTGTGCATCAAGATCATGTGATATCTGGGAGAATGCACTATTTGCTTTTGTTGAAGATTGTTAGAAAATATATAAACATGTATTTCTTGATCCCAGTGAACGTTTTGCTCTTCATTTAAAGTCTGAATGTTTAAAATAAAGATAGTTGTGGTGTAAAGCAATGCAATATTCACTAAAGTTAAGCAACTGTTAATTTACTGCAAATCACTTTACGCAAGCAAAGTAATTGTCTGGAAATGGCCCATGAGCAGAAGTATTAAATAGCTTCAAGAGGACTTTTTTACCAAGAAAAACACAAACTGAAAGAACGGCAAGTGTTCTAATTCAAATCCAGCTAAAAGCACTAGTAGTAGAACCCAGTTTATTAAAAGCAATTATAATAAATGTTGCATTTGTCACCATATAGCACCTCTGTCCTCTGTAGTCAAGTGATTGCAGCTTGTTGTCAGTGACAGATTATCCAGTGTTCACTCATGGCATGGGAAACTGTGTAAACTGCATTTATTTATTGTGGAACAAAACTATTTTTTTAGAGTTGCCAAGCCTCCCAAAATGGACGAGATAACTTTGAGAAAGAGCGTCATTGTGGTCTGCAAAAAATCTGCTTTGGCTCTAAACTGAAAAAAGGAGGAGATGATAAGTTGTTTTGAAATGAATACTTTCTGGTGTTAGACGTGTAAAAAGTACATTACTGACTAGTGATTGTCAAGTTTCTCAGTATTAAAGGGTACTTGTTAGAGAGTTAGAGGCAATGGTGAATAAAAATGTCTTATTTAATTTATTAGTGAAAACAAAATTAAGAGTAAAAAGTTGTTTACCATTTGTACTGCCAAGAGCTGTAGATGCTGCGTGTCTCTTTTATGTGTTGAGCAAAGGTCAAGCACCACCCTGTCCTGTCCAGTCCTGCGTGTGTTCAAAATTCAGAAAAGAGATTATATAAATATATATCGATGCTGCTTGCAAATTAATAAAGTATATGTACATTTGTATTATTAATTCACTGCATGTGTTTTGTCTAGAGGAGATCTAGAACAGTATCTTTTGATTCAAATCATAGGCCCTGACAACAGCTTGAGCTTTTTCCTGGTTGTTATTGTTGCACTACATTGCATCATTATGACTTAATGCGTATTTTTGTGTGTCCTTTTGAGTGTGCGTGCTGTATCCAAATGTGACTCATTAACTGACTGACATGCTGTTGTGTTTCAGCTGGTCTTCGAGGCTCTGCACAGTCAAGAGCCGAGGGGTTATGTAGTGGGCTGGATCATCGCCATCAGTCTGCTGGTGGGAATCCTCATCTTTTTGCTGTTAGCTGTGCTACTCTGGAAGGTAAAACATCACATGAGCATATTTTATGAACAGCACGGTCTGTTAAAAGTTGTTGGTCAAAAAGATTTTTAAAAAACTGCTTGCGACAATATTCTTTAGCCAGAAATGCTTTTATGCTGACGCTGTAATAGTAAANCATTTTAAAAAACTGCTTGCGACAATATGCTTTAGCCAGAAATGCTTTTATGCTGACGCTGTAATAGTAAACACGAGACAGATGTCATGTACGTGAGAGCCGAACTCTGTTTAGACGTCAGAGAGAGCTCGAGGTAGGGAAGGGGGAGTTAGGTTGCTTCTGGCTTTTTACAACCATGCAGAGGACAAATCACAGAATGGACAATAATTCACACCATACCACTCACATCAAGGAAGAATCTAAAAGGGAAATAGCAATTACAATGATGCCCAGAGGCCCTAGTAGCACAAAACTCCTTTTCTTTTTCACTTATTCATTATCCACTGGGAATGCCACATCTGAACCTTGGAATGTTGGTCCTTGGATATCCCCTCTCCACCCCACCACTTCCCCCCC
>JANJYP010028840.1:0-19461 GCA_024605115.1 Rastrelliger brachysoma
AGAGAGAGAGAGAGAGAGAGAGAGAGAGAGAGAGAAGTGGTGCTTCCTGGTTTGGGTTAAATGTTAACTTCCTCTACCACTGTATTGTAAGTGAGTGTGATGAACTGGCAGTAAAGCAATGAATAGATTCATACAGTAGCAGCATATTAAAAAATAAAATATAACATGCAAATTGCAAAGTACTTTAAAATACATCGCTAAGAAACTACATTTTATTTGGGTCTTTCCAACAGAGTCCAATTTTCCTGTGTTCAAATTTACATTTGACATTTTTATTGAACAGTAGATAAGTAACTCCAATAGCCATAGCAACATTTAACTTGTTGTAGCAGCCCTGAAGGACTGTTCAGCAACAAGCGCATTGAGCTATGATGATATGCATAAGATATATCACTTTTCTGATGGTTAAATGTCTCTGTGGCTATAGTGTGATTGCACTTCTTCAACAGGAATGCAGCAAAGATAATCATACAGTAAATAGTTTGCCTGGACACCGTAGCTCTTCAAGATGTGCAATGAGCTGAAAGGAGTCTCATTAATTTGGAATCGATACTGTTTTTAATTGAAAGGTTGTTCAGTCACCTGTTGTGTGATTTGTGAAAGGAAGTCTTTTTGCTTGCTTGTGACAATTTCTTAATTCTTATTTAATTTTAAGCCAAGCCGTGTATAGAAATGAACTAGAATTTAATCAATGCTAACAGGTCAGCTTTGTATGCTATTGTTTTATATGTTGTGCATGTGAACCAAGTATTTGATACATGCATTAATACTTTTTAACGTGCCTTCATTTTAAGATCTGCAAATTCAACACTGATTGAAACCTGTATAAATTACTTTGCAAGTAATTAAATTAAAAAAAACACATAACACTTAAAAATAGCATCCATAATATAGGCTACAGCTCACATTATCCTCAGTAAATTAAATGTATATGCATATGCATAAACACAAAACATTCTCACATATGTTTATACACACCTACACATGCAGATTTATTTTATTACCTCACACTGCCAAAGCGTTTTGCAGTGCTCTTTAAGAATCTGGTGTTATCTTTGTGATGCACCTGATACCCCTCTATTCAAGTTAACAATTTGCCATTTGTCTGTGTCCATCTTGCATATGAGATAGAGAATGTGCGATTGTGATACACATCAAGTTGTTGTTGCTGTCATCTTCAACAGGAAAAAAAGCACTTCATGTAGATCTGCAAAGAAACCTGTTTTTTGTCTGACATACCAAGGAAGCTCTGACAAAATTGGAAGCATTGTCAGCAATAGTGGCAGCAGCTTTCCCACTTAAGCCACATGATGTGTATATCTGCTTGATGTCACTGGTAATTGAGTTGTAAGTGCGCTCTCACTCCCCTTCATGCAATGGCAGCTTTCATGCACTGAAATTAGAGTGATGGGATGTGGCTGTCATTCCTATAAAACTCCATATTGTGTGCTGTCCAGTCAGCTGAGGTGGAAACATATCCAAAATCTATAGTTTTCTCAACATATGGAGATCATATTGAAAGATATATAGACTTTGCAGTTGATATTAGTTGCACCTCCTCCACCATGTAACAAGCTACTAGCTTCTTAATTTCCCTGGAGTGACACCTCCATACATCTATTCCATGCCTCTTCAAATTAAATGTAGAGTTCAAATTAAATATAGAGATCTGAAACACTTATCCAGTCATAATTTGAATTTCACTGTATATTTTTTTTGTCTTTTTCAAATTTTCAATTTAAAATGATGCTAATATTTCAATGTCATACAAGAAAGAAGCATTAAATCTGAATGGCTTGTTGAGTCAAAAAAAAAAAAAAACAATACAAAAACCCTGGCAGCCCACACCAAACTGACTGGGTGTTATTTCACAGTTTGTGTGGTAGTAGATCCATATATATATATGTGTGTGTGCAAGCATCAAATAAAGTGAGTGAGAGAAAGTGCAATACTCAGACAACCTTTTTATCAAGCGTGGGTTCTCTCAAGGAAAGGTAGGTCAGCGCGCAAGGTGTGAAAATCAACAATGTTCTTTCAAGACCAACGTACTTGTTGTAGCAGAGCAGTAAGCTGGTATCTTATGGAAATAAATCTATGTGGTCATTTATTGTTGGCAATGCTAAAACTGCACCCCACTGCATGTTTTCCTGTGTTGATCAATCATATTACAAATGTATGATGTGGTGGTGGAGCTCAAGCAAGAAACTGCATCATATCCATCACACTAGAGTTGACTGACATTGATGTGTTGATAGCTGGTATTTTTCTTAAAAGCCAAAAGCAGCTCATATACAGTGAAGTCCTCAATTAATGTCCTGCACAGCATCTACATCACTGCTGATTAGATAAAGATGATTAATTAAGCTTAAACAGCTAAAATATACATAATTATTTACATTAATACAGTGCATATTTTAAAAATATCATTTGTTTCCCATCATGTTCAGGTTTGAGGGTTTCACCATTTCATAATTAGTCTCTACACCAATACACATAAATCATGAATTACTCATCAGTCATTAATAAATGTTTGATTCGTCAAAAGAAAAAAGACAATCACAGTTACTGTTTTATGATTTATAGAATATGAAGAATACATGTTAACAGCTCATTTCTGATATTGTTTTTTCTTTTTTATATACAGTAAGCATAAAAATGTGCATCCACTGCACACAAATGTTAAATGATGCGTTTTGTTTCCATTTTTGTAAACTATGTGTCACATTAGCTAAAAGAAATGTGTCTAAGGTGTTTTTATAGATTTGAAAAAAATTCAGCAAATTTTACCCAGGATAGTATGTAAGGGTTAAAAAAATGCAATTTCACTGCACAATTCAATATTTTTATGCTGCTGCAATAGCCATAATAGAACACAGACATTTCAGATATGCCAACTACATGACATTTTTCCCCAAACAGTAAGAACTATATAAAAAAGAAACACTAATCAACAACTATTCCTACACTAATAATGGTTTATAGTGTCTATTTTCAATAAACCCAAATAAGATTCAAGAAGTTTATAAAAGTAAGAGTTAAAGTTTGTTGAGCAATATAATGTTAATGATTAAATAGACAGAGGTACAGTAGTTGTCTGACAGTTGAAATTACTTTTGTTAAGTAAACATGCAGCTTGTTTAGCCTTCAGCAGTTGTTTAGCCTTTGGGTACTGCTGAAGGCTAAACAAGCTGAAACGGCATGTTTACTTTACGTTATCCATTTATTTATCTGGAGCAACACATTAATTAATATCAAAATAATTTAAATGTGTCAGATTTAGCCAAAAGGCTCATATTCATTTTCTTGGTCCCTGGGAAGATTGATGGTACACTTTCAAAGAAGCAAACAAGTCTTTCAAAAAGCAAACAAAGCAACATCAAAACATGATTGGAAAACCTAATTAGACAAACTAATAAGATTGACACTTACAAGGACATTAAAAAAAATCACACAATTATAATAATTTAGAGACCAAGCATCAAAAAATGCAAAACTATATTTTGATAGAGAGATACTAAGGACACATATGGTGAGACAAGACAACTCAATGGGGTTTACATGAAAACAAAATATCAGATGATTTAAATTTTAAGTGGAAGCATAAAAAAACATACAATTAAAAAAACAATTATAATCAAGCAAAAAAAATAAATATTGACAAGATTAAAACATGCAATTGAAAAAAAAATCATCGTGAAAATAAAACAATGTTCAAAAAATAGAAAGAGGGAAAGAGAACAAAAAGGTAGACTAAAATAGAGCATAAGAATGCAGCATAAAAAATACTGATAAGCACATGAAAAGAGAAATGTTTTTAACCTGGATTTAAAAATTTCGGCTTGACACAAATAAAGCACCTAGAATTCAAAGTGCGCAAAAAAGGCAGCTAACATTATATGTCACATATGGCACAAAGACTTCAGACACTAATTAAACTCTGATGGACAGAGGAGAATGAAAACACATGTTGGCACTAATATGCAAATAGTGACTTCCCAACTAACAGCATATAAGATACTTTGTGAACGAAGCAGAATGTCTTACATGTAAATAATGTGTTCATTCCATATTATGGTGGCAAATATTGTCCCACAAGTATAATGTGCAATTTCCTCTAAAATGCCACACACACTGTTGAATAATTTAGTTATTTGCTTCGCAACATGTATTGTAATTTCTTTCTTTGACAGCCCATATGTTAGATCTGCCCATGGTTGTAAGTTAAATTTGATAAAATGCACCAACATACTAAATAGTAGCAGGCCCAAAATGGACCCCTGTGGTACCCCAGCCTTTTAATCTTGCTATATAATGTAGGACAAAATAATTTCCAAGTCTTTTCTGCTGTCATCTTGAATGAGACTGTGTATAGGATGAGAGAGATAGCAAAAGCTTTGGACGGAGTACAGGAGGGATCACTCTTCTGCTGCAGCACTTTGAGCAGCTGCGAGATGAGATGGTGAAAGACATTTTCCAACAGCAGACAGCAGCAGTGGGAGGGGCTGACGGTCACAGAACTTCAAGCTCTCGAGATACGCGCCTCATTATGAAGATGTGTTTGCAGTTTTACACGTATAGGTCTCATGTCTGACTGAGCCCCCGAGTCACTAAACTGTAACAGTTTTGACAGCAGTCTTAGGTCAGACTGAGTAATATTTGTGTAACACTTCCAATATGACACGTGTCTGTAGATAAAAATGTGAACCTAGAAATTAATTAGTGGTACATAAATCTAATATAGTGTTAGTTTTTTTCTGTCTCTATTGGGATCTATTTGAATTTCAAAAATGAAGGACCTGTAATGACCTCCAGTGTATCTCCTAAAGCTTCTTCACCCATATTTCAAACCTGTTTACTTCTATTTCCCTCCTCACATCCTCTATATCACCATTGCTCTGTAGCATATTCTCAGCTTTTTGCATGGTGACTGTCCCCGAATAGTCCCACTCAGAAGAAATCCTTAGCTTTTTTTTTTTTTTTTAACTTTATCATGCACTACACTGAAATAAGAAAGCATGATGAAGGGCCTTAAATATTTTTCCTTTTGGCCGTTTGGGTGAAAGGAAAAAGCTGCAACTGTGTCTTCATTGCAGAAAAAGGCTGCACTCTCTCTGTCTAGGCTCCTACCAGGGCTCTGAAATATTCATGGTATAAATATTGCAAGGCTCTGCGTCTAATAAAAGCGCTGGTCTTTATTAACGAGGTGACTGAGGGATCCATTGATCAAGCTTTCTGTTTTATGTCATGAAGATTTTCTTCTCTGCCACTTCTCTCTTTGTTTCACATCCCCCGCGCTTTGTACGGCTTTCTCTCTCTCATCCACTGAGCGACTCTCAATTTAATATCTATGTATGTATATATATTTCTGTGAGAGTTGCCTGTTTATAAGTGGATGACCCTTTCTTTTTTTTTTTGTCTCTGTCTCAATCTTTTCATCTTTCTCTCTCCCCTCCGTGTTATATCTCTCAGCTACGCTATCCTGGTTTTAACGGCAGCCCAATTAGCCAGGCTGTCTGAGAGAGAGCTGGCACTTTTTGATTCCGCTAAATGGTCGACATGTTGGTCTAAATGAGGAGCCCTTTACATCAGAGTTCAGTGACAGAGAGAAAACGAGACTCGCAGAGAATGAGTTTCGTGCTCAGAGTGTCTGTAAGTTCATTTGATTGTAATGGTAAATCAGAAGGAATTTGAACTATAACCTCTATTCTATGAACATCACAGATAGCAACTTGTCTAACAAAGTACAGCACAGGACTGAGATTGTGTCTCATGTTTTACCTTTAGTCTTTTGCAAATTAAATATTTAAATGTTAATACTTCAAATCCTTCATCTAAAATGTATGCACTATATGGCTCCCTTATGCATATTTAACATTTATGTTTGTGCTGTACATGATACTAGATTTTTTTTTATTATTTAGCTGTAAATGATGCCTTAATAATTCAGTTTAACCACCACTACAAAGGTAGATACACAAATGAGTCATATCAAGCAGAATAGCAATTAGCAACATGTGTTTACTTTAATAGATATCTAATTATTTTTATGAATTAATAGAGGCCAATTACAAAGGTTGTCATGCTGCTTTCACAAACTTTTGGTGTTTACAGCAGGGATGGTGTACTACTAATTAAAGTTAAAATTTAATGATAAAAAAACTGACAAATCTTTTGTTTTACTGCACTTTGGTTTTTTTTTTTATTTAATTTGTTCAATTTATCTACAATGGATATACAAAATAAATCTAATGAAACCTAATACACACTTTGCATGGATATACTGGATATATGAGTGAAATCATTTGAGATGTATATTGTATTCTCGAGTAGATATATAAGGATATTTAAATAGATTAAATATTAAATAGACCTGGATCAAGATTCAGAACCAACATCACAGATGAATGTTTCAGACATTCACGCATTTATAACATTCACCAAGTGTAAAGTGATATTCTTACACTGAAATCAGACTAACTTGTGAAAGTGTGAGTGTATCATTTAGACAAGCTGAGATTCATAGATTCCAGCTGTGATTTGGCCCAGAGACATGGCAGACTACATGGTGAACAGCTTTCACAATTTGCGTGACATGCATAGGTTACTGGAAGGGGCTGAATTCACTCTTCCACCTCACAGCACCAACAGTTCATCTTATAAATACTTCCTGCTGAGAGTGGAAGAGTGTTATGTAGTCCTTAGATTGACATTACAGAATGCATCTGAAGGCAAAACAAGACAGAGTCTATAACAGGGATGTCAAACACATTTTAGTTCAATAGCAACATACTGCCAATTTGATCTTAACTGGGCCAGACCACTAAAACCACTGCATAATAACCTATAAATAATATATATGTACAACTTTAATATAATAAGCCATCTGTTTACTGTGGAAAAATTAGTGCAATTTCAACAATATGTCTCAGGTTATTTTGCACAGAAACTGCTGATTGAGAACATTTTGCACAATAGTCAGTATAAAAATGGTTTAAATATGACCACAATATGTATTCATATGGGCAGCTGAGGCAGCAGAAAAATTGGAATTACATTTATGCAATTTTCATAGTTTACAAAGTTATCCAGTTGGGTCCAGATTGAACCCCTTAGTGAGCCGGTTCTGCCCCATGGGCCTTGGTCTACAGCCATGCTAACCATGCTAACCCCTCTGTGAAACCATACAGCCTGTTGTACAGTAATTTAACGTGCTTACTGTGATAATACCAATGTTAGTACTGTTGATGTTGATGTTTACCATGTTTACTATCTTAGTTTAGCACATTAGGATTCTACACACAACAACATAGCACTTGCTCATTCACACTAAAGACAATATACAGTGAAGCATAATGGAGATATTGTCATGCATTAATTTGTTTATGTCTAAAATTTAGATTGCAATTCATCCTGAGGAGGAGATACCAAATTTCCTGGCAACCCATCCTGTACTTGTTGAAACATTGCAATCACTGCCTTGAATGTGAATCTCATGGTGGTACCGAGCATACATTGTCTAGGTACCATGAAGGTCTGTATAACATTTTGTGTGAATTCATGCAGTAGATATGGAGATATTTCAGTGTGGACTGTAGCTGTGGACCGAGCAACAGCCTTTGCTATCCCTAAAGCCATGCAACTGATATGCTAGTCTTGTTGCCAGGATATCCTCAGGTGTCTCAGAGTCTCCAGATTTTCCACTCTAACACATTACATTGAATACAACAAACGCTTGTGTCCTAGGTCAGGTCATTTTGAGGCTGGGATTGTGTTGCCTGATAACGACTTACAAGCTACAGTAAACAAAATCAATCGGGCCTGTACAAGTAACAGAAAACCAAACCAAATACATCATGTGAAAATCCCCCCTACCCCCTGTTTCCTCCATCTCTTTTTCTTCCTTACTTTCCTTTCCTTTTCCCCTCCCATCCTGCTCCATCATCATCGCCCCAACAGATTGCAGGTCTCAGACGTTTTGTCATCCTGCAGAAGTTTGTTAGAGACAAATTACGCTTATCAGCCAAGTATTCATTATGAGCTTCCTCTCGGTTAGAAGCATCCGCCTGTCGTGTTGTGGCAACAGAGAGGCGGGGATGGGAGGGTGGGGTACATGAGTCAGGAACACCCATTACCTTCCGTACCTTTTGGGTCATTACACCTATGGTCACTCACGTATCACATACAAAACAACTTCTCGTGTTAATTAGCTGGTTTCAATGACTTTACATTTTCTATTTTGATATTTTAAGTTTGAAGTATGCAACATGGAATTTCACATTTGGCATCTAAGAAGTGTATTAGACCTTTCTATACACAAAATATGTAGGTGTGTGCATTGTTGATTAGAAATACAACCCTATTGGTGTAACATCTAATTTGTCTGATCATACCTACACATGCACAAATTAGGGACAGGTGTTCTTCTTAGCTCAGGTGTTCCATATTGTAGTGATTATCGTACACAAACAAGCTGTACATGTCTTGGCTTGGTTTTCAACACTGAAGTCTGCTTTTTGAGTTAGAAATACACTAAAATGATGTTGAGAGAAATATCTCTGATGGAAAGTAATAAACAAGTAATATGGAGGTTAGGTGTTTAGATTTTATATCCAAATAGACAATTGGCAGAGCAGTTGGACTCATTGGAAAAGGAAGATTTGCTGTTCAGTGCAATCAGCAAATTTCCAGGAATCCAAGGAAGATGACTGCAAATGGTGAAGTAAAATATATATTTTGGCTGAAAAAATGAAAAACAAAATGAGTCTTATAAATTGCACACGATCACCAGATTCCATGGGTGAAACCATCATATTTCCAACTATTAATACAGGTGAAATATATAAAAGATATGTCGCAGGATGCAAGCCTTTCATTAGCAGCGACAACGACACCAAATGCAAAAGAGGGAAGTAGCAGAGCATATCTTCTCACCTGTGAGGCATCTGAGGGGAGCATCGTAATTACGGCATGCATGGGTACCTCCGGACCTGGCTCAGTGGATTCTACTGATGTTACTGATAATGGCAGCCAAATGAACTCTGAAGCATACAGAGAGAGATCTTGTCTATGCCGTCACATATAATTAAGGAGTCCATTGTTAAGAAAAGGTGGTGAAATGTGGGCCAAGTCAATTCCAAGACGTAAAGAGCCATTTAGTCAGTGGGTGTGTTTCTACTGTATAAAACTTCTTATAATACTCAATCAATCAATAATCATAACAGATGACCAGTCAGATAATATAAGTTTGACAGTAAACATTAGTAGAGAAATTAAATTCATCATTTGAAATGGATTGCATAAAGCTTTTAAAGAGTAACTGCAACCCTACATCTGAGAGGAGGTGGGGTAGCTGTCTGTATTAGGAAGACAGGAGGTGCCCAGTGACATATATCGATATATCATCTCTATATTTAAAGCAAGGAGTCTGTCTATCTGTTTGTCCATTTGTCCTTAATGTACCTATTGAACCACTCATTCCACCAAATCTGCATTTGGCGGGCATATTGATGGTAAAAAAAAAGAGGGGGGGGGGGTTTGCAATGTCAAATCTTGTGCAAATTGGACACACGATACATTTAATATTAATGAACTTTTAATACACCAGTGATCTGCAAATTGCTCCACTTGCAAGATGGAGCTTCAGAAGTCTACTAACTGACTCCCACAGACACAAGGACTGATACAAGTCAAAGAAAAGTGCTCTATGTTGAAAAAATTATACAGTGAAATCAGAGCTTTTAATCAAGACCTGGCACAACATGAAAGATGGAGACTCTCTGTTCACAAGTTCCCATGGACCATTAGCAACAATGCATTTTCACAGCCCCTTTTAAGGGTTTTATTTAATTTCGTATAGGGTGCTAACAACACAATAACAAAAAAAGAATTAAAGCTAAGGAACTTTAACACAAAGAGACAAAACACTAATCTCACTACTGATGACAAAAAAGGTGCTAAAACAAGATTTAAACAAAATCCTGGAACCGCTTATTGACAATTATTAAATCAACTTAGCTTGCCTCCAGAGAGAGAGAGAGAGAGAGAGAGAGAGAGAGAGAGAGAGAGAGAGANCAGTAAATGCATACAATCAACACACATACAAAAAGACCGTCATATGACCTCTTGTTCGTGACATCAAGAATGGACACTCTGACCCTGAGTCTATACAGAAAGCGCAGTGTTAGCAACACATTTAGCAGATCAGCAGCTAGTGTTTAAAACCTCAAGTACATGGTTGAACGTAGGTCACCCACATCCTGGAAGCACTCAGGACTCAATATACAATGACTGTAGCATATAAAACAAAGGACATGCTTCCATGAGTAGTTCAAAATCGATGTTTCATAGGCTGTGGTGATTGTGAAGTGCCACTGCAGACGAAGAAGAAAAATCTTTGAAGCAACCATACCCACTTAAATCTATACTGTACCCCCCCCCCCCCGCTCACCCACCCCACACACACACACACACACACACACGAGCACACNAAGAGAGTACTATTACTCACCCTTTTATTTATATAATGTGTGAATGTTAACTTATACTCATGCATGGCTCACATGAATTCTATGTAATGAAGTAGCAGCTGGAAGCCTAGCAACCAACCTTTTCTGAACAGGCACATTCTGAGCAAGCACAGCATTCAAAATGATGAAATGGAGGGGATGACAAACAAGTTTTAATGTACAATACCTCTTACATGTCTTTCGACACATCAAAGTGAGTCAGTATTTTTTCTGTTTATACTATATTCTTTAAGCTATACCCTCTGTCTGTGTCTACATGCGCACTTAAGTTAAACAGCTTGGGGGAACACACACTACTATTTGGTCATTTATGGGCACGCTTCACCACTAGTGGCTATTTTCCCAGTTGGTGTGTATTTCCCAGGGGAGCCATCCTCAGTTAGCCTAAGTAGCTTTGACTTGTTTTCAGGAGATTCTGAATCATGGCAGGCAGCAGGTGGCTCAGCTTCTCCCATTTTAGTGACTGCAGGAGTAGTCTATATCCTGATAAAAGCATTAGGAGCACAGCAGTGCATCGGTGGCAGAGCTGAGTGCTCAGGTCCTTTCAGGAGTTTGCTCAGTGCTGTATTAAGTTTGTGGTTCAAGTCAAAATCTGTCTAATGAATTACTGTGATGCATGTTGACATAGGATTTTATTTATGAGCAAACTAAATAAAGCTAGCTGGTTAGAGTCCATCAATATATAAATGTTTAGTATTTCATGGTGCTACTACTACATTTTATACAAACTCTAAACCAAATTTCAGGATTGTATAATTGATGGTTAAAATCAGCATAGATAACATAATGCCGTGCTGCATTTAAAGATGTGCACACAGGAAATACTGCACAGATGTTACGGTGAGCAAAATGGCAAGGAGTTGTTGTGCGGTAAACTCACACAACTCCCAATTGATGGGTGTAAAATGTTCAATATCCAAAGAGGGAAACATTCTTTCCTACACAGGGTGCATAATCACATACACTCTGTGATTTATGAACACGCAGGCTGTGTTTAGTGTACACACCAGGCCTCCCAGATTGGTGTCCAGTGGTCAGACAGTGCTCGGCCACTTGGAATCATCTCATACCCATTCGCGGATACGGATGTCAAACCAGGCCGATGGACCTCCGAGCCAAATAGGCCACTAGCTGCATGGTTTTCATATGCACATTGAAGCATATAAGACTCCTGTTGACAAACCCCAGTCTTCAGAAAAAGATTTAAGTAACTACTACACTCTAATTAGAAGCTGTTTTTTTCCTGATCTAGCACACTGCAAAATTTAGACTTGCTAAGCAACAAAGTTTGAGCTCAAATGACTCAGACACAATGCAGGTGCAGATCTTCTGTTGGATATGTAATTTTCTTGTTTATAAGCTTATGGAAAAAAGTTGTTGAAAGGAGAAAAGACAGATCCACTACCTAAACTACGTGTCCACCTACAGTACAATTACCACATGTGACACACACCTCACTGTAACAGACTATGTGCGGATGCAGAATCGACCTCTACTGTATAGTCAGCTGTAGACTTAAAACAATCTATTTCACCAACAGGACAACAATAATGATGGTGATTATGATGATGATGAGGTTGTTGCAGCAGCTGCAAGCAAGTCAGAACTAAATTCAGGTTTGATAGTTATGCTAGAGTGATGGCAGCGGACTGAAAATGTAGCGTCTTGCAGCAAGAAAATGAGCACATTTATTTTTCTTTCACAATTTGGTGTGAGTGTTGTATAAATGCACCATTTGTCTTGTTAAACACTGCAAAAATTGGATTTTCAGTGTTCAGTGGGACACAAAGTGCAGCCCTCCTTAGACATCTCATAATGGTTACTGTTCAATACATCAGGGACAACACATTTGTTAGTGATTTATGGCAGAAAACTCTCTAAACCACTTTGTGAATGTTCAAAATTGTGTTAAGTTTTAACCACACAGTGAATATATACTGTATGTTATGGTTGTTGTGTTCTATTCGTACCCTCATAGAAATAATTTCCTATGTCCATCTACTAATTTTAAAGCACAAATTTTGCAGGAATATAAAAATATATATTTTTATATAAGTGCACATTAACACTCTTTAGACAATTAATACAATAATTACAGAAACACTTTTGAATGCCCGCTGATGGGTGTGCCTTGGAAAATAAGCTCTTTAGGGAAGAGCTTCATTCTAGACAAGCTGTCTGTGAGGTGAGTTAAATCCGCGATGAGGTGAAGACATCCTCATAAAAATAACAGGGATAAAGCACAACAAGTCAGTCACAGATAGCTACATGAGAGGCTCTATAGCTGGCACTATTTCTGCTTGCTCTGCTCAACACGACATCTTCCATTATATCATAACACACTTACACACTTATAAATTATTAAAACTGTGTGCCAAGTCCAAGTCTCACACACAGTTTATGTGCATTTNCCTTCCATTATATCATAACACACTTACACACTTATAAATGATTAAAACTGTGTGCCAAGTCCAAGTCTCACACACAGTTTATGTGCATTTTCACATAAAGGTTTAATTCTTTAATTGGACTTTCTGAGATTATTATGGATAATTTATTGATGTAAAATTCTATCTGCTTTTCAGGTTCTTGTACATAAATCAGGTGTTAAACAGCAAACAGCTTTCATCATCTCATCATTTTTTTTTTTTTGTGAACAATGGAACAAACTCACAAAAACCAAAGCCTGAAATAAGGAACCTTGTCTCCTGAAATAACATTCATTTACAACTAAATTGACAAGGCAAATATGTTTGGCTAGAAAACGTCACGCTGGCTGAATTGCGGTTTCTCACGACATAATGAGAAAATGTTGTTAATTAACATATTTGGCAAATTGCGGGGGAAAAAAAAAAAGTTGTATGAAATGTTCAGAGACTGTACCAAGTTGGGTTTTTTTCACTTTTTGCACACTGTCAGGATATGAACTTGGGTTTCTCTATCCTGTATCTTGTGCAACCTTATCCAATTTAGCCTCCTCCCTCTGACTCTAAGGTGATATATAAATATAATGCCTCATTCATTTGGGAAAAAAAAGCAAAAGAAAAAAATATAACATCACCTGTGAACATAATCCAGTCGGTGATTACGTTTGGCAATGCAACATAATTGGGAAAACAATTTAGTCGAACGTTTCTAGGAGACAGGATTGAAAATAAGAGGCTTGATGAGCCTCTTGTTAAAATAAACAGCAGGCACACAGCAATAGGATCATCCTTTGGAGTCCGGTTTCTGGCAACCTGGAGAACTAATCAGCTAGCATGATTCCCTAACTGACAAACAACTGATAAGCATTTAATTTGCGCTACTCATAAAATTTAAATAAATTAAATTACTACACTACTTGCATGTAACTTCCACTTTACTGCACTTCACTTTCCCATTTTACGAGAGGATGCCATAAAATCCCTCCAAAAATGATTGTATTCTCAAAACTGTCGAACATGATAGATAGCTTTAATTACACATTTTAAACTATATAAAACTTTACAACCCAACTGTTAAAAGTCCACCATCAGTGTGTGTGGTAGTCCTTTTTAATATCTTTTTATAGGTTCTTTATATTTTTTGCAGTATAATTATTTTTTTTTTGTATCAGGCTGTATGAATGGAGAGAAAGAGAGAGACTGACAAGGAAGACAATAGATGGGGGCCCCAACGTGTTTTCCTAAAACCTTGATAAAGCGTGAGGCTTGGCGTTTCGATATGGGTGTTAATTAGCTGCCTCTCCCTTGTGGGTCTGCCTGATTGAGCGACTAATAGTTTGCTTTAAAGTGCTGAATGAACAAATGCGTTTGCATCAAATGAGTATGTGTGTGCGTGTGTGTGTGTGCGTGTGCATGTTGAAAGTGCTTTGTTTTCCCTATCGCTCATTTCGTTTTGTGTGTATGTGTTGATGTGATGAGAGCGTCTGTCTGGAACTGTCTGTGTAAACATGGTGGTCTGCAACTGTGCTAGCATAAGCACTTCTAGTAAGGTACATGACTCATGTTAGTCCTATGAAGTTAGGATTGATCAACGTTAGTGGAGTATTCCTGTGTGTGTGCCTTAGTCATGAGTGATGAGACAAGACAAAAGCATCAAGCAAGCAGCAAAAATGCTTTTATGATTCTTTTATTCCCCGACTGTGGTCAACAAAGAAAAACATTAATAGTGGAATTTTAAGAATTTAAGATAATCACAGTGATAACAAAACAGAACTGTTATTCCCCCCCTTTCTTGTGCTTAATTAACAACAACACCATCAGTGAAATTCATAAGGAAGCAGATATTTCTCCAATGAACAACATTTCCTAAGCTTCATATTGACTATTCACTTCACACTCTTGACTATAGTGCTAATAAACAACAATGCAGGTAGGCCAGCTAGAGTCACAGTACATGAATGATTGCAGTAGACAGACTCTGGCTCAATACCTCCTGCAGATAACTCAACCTAATGAACTATGGACATTATCTATAGACAACAGTAGTGCCTTGTTTCTAAATACATAAAGCAGAAATACAATACACGTGAATCTATCTGTGCAACTACAAAACTTGTATAGTCACCATGCAGTAAATTAGATTAATTCACTATGAGAGAGAGAGAAGGGATAGACATGCAGGAAAGGATGCTCCAGATTCGAACCAGGATCTGCCGCTCAAGAGCAATGCTCCATGTGGCCTATGCTCTAACCACCATATTACCGAGCAAGCCTAAAATATTAAATAAATATTTTATATGAGAAATATGGATTTCTTTCATCTAATGGGTGGCTCCATCATACATTCTTTACAAGGGGCGTTACTGTAACAACCAAAAAAATGACTGCAGATGAAGTGGTATGGGATGCCACACTAGTGTCCACTGTGGTGTCTGAAGTGCAACTATACAGTACATTAAAATCAATGAGTATATAAGACAAGAGCTTTTGAATAGCTGTCCACTGTAGTGCATAAAATGGTAAAAATACATTTTTCAGAAGAAAGTCATGATTTCACTCTCACTCCGACGTGCACCCTAAGAAATACACACCAACATGACACTCTATTTCCTCTCTATATTAAGCAGAAGCACATAGAATGGACACAGTTTATTGCTCTGGTCAACATATATCATTATGATATGGTTCTATCCATCAGCATACTTTATCACCACTTAGGCTTCCCCGCTTTTCAATGTTTGCTTCATCAACCTTAGTCTGCTAGCATACTTAAACTCTCATCTCCTGACTGGTAACCATTTTTGTATTTGATCAGTGTTTATAAGGACACTTCCTCTTACCTAATGCTTTACGGGAGCTCCACAAGCTTGCGTAATTTATGGCTAAGCTGATCTTAAAGTGACAGCATTACCATAAAAACAACAACAACAACAACAACAATAAAAAAAAACTAAACAGCTGTCACAAATCACACCATGCTATATAAACAGCCCTGTAACACTGTGTACCCATTGTTCACATGGCTATGTATGTTTCTATTTAATTGCTTGGAATTGGATTAGGTGGATGTTTTAAGGGGTGTGGTGCCGTCACATCCATGAGCATCCATCAAGTTGTTGTGATTACACCTCAAAATCTGCACCAGTGATAGCATTAGTACAGATGCGTTTACAATTTAGTCAGGTGCAAATCCATATTTATTATGATTTTCTTTTACTCTATGTAGTTAGAATTAATATAAAGCATCTCACCAAATGACTGTGCTCTTTTATATGGATTGAAGGTTTCTGCTTGGAAATAATCTGGAGTTTATCAGGCATCCTCTTAATGCGTTCTGAGTCCTTTCAAAGATGTCAAGACATATTAAATTTAATAAAGTCTCCAGACGCTGTTGAATAATCAAATAATACTTACTGTCATGTCAAACAGGTCATTAAAAGGGACTTCTTTTATCTTATGCATTGCCAACACAGCCAGTACCTAGCCAATAGCATGTGCGCATAGACTTATTTGTGTATGTTTGTGTATGCACATAGACTTACTGTATGTGTGTATGTATCTAATTTATACAAAAATGTACAAAAAAATTTTTTTTTCATTTTTTAGGGTCAAAGAAGTAATAATTCAAAAGCTATAATTCATTATACTATTGCATACAAAAAAAAAAATGTTGACGAGCTTAAAACATGTTTACAGTCAATGTTTGTTTATCATTACTTCACTTTAGCTCCACTGTGAAGATTAATGTATATTACTAAGCTTGACACTAAAAGTCTGTTTTTGCATTGGTCTGTTTTTATGTATGCATCTTAAATCTGAGTTTAAAGTACAAGTTTGCAATTCTTTTTCCAAGTGCATCTTAAAACAAACTTTACGTGCACATTTAAACACAAACAAAGGTTTTCATCGCTTTAATCATTCTTCTTGTTCCTACTGGCAACTAAATTATCCCCTCCCAATGTGCTTTCAGTGTAAGAGATGGGGGTCAAAATCTTCAGTGTGTTGACACAGTAATTTTGTGCAATAACACATTTGTTGCTGTTGTTGTCTATCAGAAGCTTATGCGGGGCTTCGACAGTCTGAGTTAGTCATATTAAGTGGATTTCTGCCACATTTACAGTCTTTTTAGCATCAAATTCCCTCTTTGTGTTTTCTCACACAGTGGTTCCCTTTTGAGCTGCGGTGGACAAAAAAGAGGGACTTTGGCAGTAAAAAGACTGTAACGTTGAAAGATATCTACTTGAATTGACTCATTTGAAGCATTGTATCTTCTAACTTGGAGGATTCTAGATTTTGGACACTGTCATTTTCATTTTTGCTTGTCCTTTAAGTTATATACCAACAAGTATGATTTGTACTGTTACAACTAGTTTGGAGGCCTGTTGTAGTCAAGCATACAACCAACACAAGTATAACATTGAAATTTTAAGCCTCCAGTGCAGAACAAAGTATTTGGTGGAGTAGAAGATGTCTGAAATTGAAGGATTTTAGCCACAAATGGGACTTTCCATAGCTCTTGAAACTTAAATTCAAACCACAAAGAGACATCTTCTACTTTTTCAAACACATGACCTTCTCTGTATTAATATTTTGGTAACCTGAACTCCATTAAAGTGTCTTTTACTTTTACTGAAGCTGATGGGATTGGACGTTATTGAAGTTCAACTCTCCAATGACTCTTCTGATACTGATACTGAATTCCCCAAAATAATGCATTCATCCTCCTTTCCACATTGCTGCACTGCTGTGATTGTGCAAGTCTCTCCACTCTCCAAAAAAAAAAAAAAAAAAAATTAGTCAGTCACACTTGAATTCACAGAAAACTAGATGCCTCGGAGTATATTTGGCTCTTTTAGGCACAAAAAGCTCCTTGGTAATAGGGGAGAGTGATAGTTTACACTTAACTTCTCTCCATCTCTCTTTCACACTGTCTCTTAACCTGCTTTGTACTCGGCCTTTCTCTAACGGACTCCCTCACTTAACCTCTTCTCTCTTCTCTCTTAACCTGTCTCTCTTAACACTTCTCAGCGTCTCTATTATCCCTTTCTTCGCCGAAAAAAACGTAGCTATTTCTGTCTCTCTTTTTATCGCTCTCCTGCTGTCTTTTCTACCTGGCCTTCCTGGCTTCTCTTCTTCCTTCCTCCTTCTGCCTCATCACATAACCGTTGAAACAGAGAAGCTTTGGTGGAGTCGACACCACAGCGGCAGTATCGGACAGTTGGGTTTCTGTCCTTTGGGCTTTTTCTGTCTGTCTCATTCTAAGTATTTTGCTGTCACTTTCTGGTCTCTCTCTCTTTCTTTTTTTAAGTCATCTTATCAGATTTTATCTAATCTAATCTAATCCCAATTCACATCCAGGATGGGGTGATTAAATTTCAACAGTTATCATCTTGCATATTCACCCACTTTGAGATAATCTCCCTTGATGCACTTTCTAAACTGGTACTCCACTCCTTAAAGCTCACTACTGGTTTACTCATTGCTATTCCTTCTAAGTTTATTAAGGACCTCGTTCCAATCCTCGGCCCACTATTACAACGGGTAATTAACAGCAATCTTATTAGTGGTGCCTACATCTTTTAAAACACATGCTATCAGGCCACCCCTATAGAAGCATTACATGAATCCTAACATGATGAACAACTACAGGCCGATCGCAAATCTGCCATTATTTTCAAAAGTCATTGGAAAGCCGCGGCTTAGCAACTCATAAATAAGCCTTTATTCAATAATCTGTTTGACCCTCATCAATCCAGCTTTAGAAAATGCCACAGCACAGAAACTGCTCTGACAAAAGTGGTAAATGATTCACTTCTTGCTTCAGACTCCAGCTTAGTTTCTTTATTGGTGGTCCTAAGCCTCAACTTTCAATACATTTGGTAGAATGACAAGACCGAAAAATATATTGATTTCAATCAGTGTTGGGGAACATTACTTTTATGTTACAAAGTTACTGCCATTAAAAAGTAACTAGTTCACTTACAACATTGCTGTACTAGTGCTTTTGCATTCCCAAAAATGAAAATCCTTTCACAATTCTTCACACATGCTGTTTAAGTCCCGACCTCCTTTCAATATAATGACTGTACCATCATCACATAGCCAAATCTGGTTCATAATCTGTAAATCTGTAACACCAAACACAATCTAAACTCTAGTAGTAGGAATTCACAGCTCATGTGCTTGAAATTCAATGGTTTTTAATATTCAAAGTCTGTAAAAAAAAAAAATCAGTGCTAAAAATTTGAATTCAAAATCCGATGGCACAGATTTACTTCCATAATTTACAGCATTTACAGCTCTTTATGGCACTAAAACATATGCCCACATACAGGTTATAAACTGCATACAGGCTTTTCAAACACATCACTGTAACAGGGCAATAGCCTCTTGTTACCCAGGTGACAACAAGTTCATTATAATGTGAATATTTCCACTAAACGAATGCTGTTCCATCATGCTCTCTGAGTTATTGTGTATATATATATATATATATATATATATATATA
>JANJYP010028882.1:0-17100 GCA_024605115.1 Rastrelliger brachysoma
TTTTTTTTTTTCTTTTCCTCCCATTTTAATATGTTAAGTCAGATCAGGAAGTGTGATGCTGTGACAGTAGAGAAGGAAGTGGGCACACAATGGCACTATGTCTGCCTCTTGGCCTGGTAACATGAGCGGCCCCCGGGTAAAGATCCCTCTACTGCTGCTCCTGCTGCTTCTGCTTACCACTTTGACTGGGACAGGTAGGAGGTTTTTTTTTTATTCACTGAGTCAACAGCACTTTGCCGTCTCCTCCCTCATCTCTCTTTTGTGCCTTACTTTGTCTTGTGAGCGTAACTTCATGCTGAAACTGTGTTAATCACACAAGTTCTGTTACTTAATTATAGAGAATTAAATGAAACTTAGGACACAAAGTACTAACATTTTTTGTTCAGTCTTGTCTTACGTGAATCCACTTCTTGCTTCGACTTTTGTCATGTTCAGAAATCACTACTGCGTTTCAAATTCATGTTTTCTAAGCTAGTATCAACCTTTCAAAAACAAAAGTAGGCCTTAACACACATGAGTATTTTAAAAGGTGAACATTTGCATTTCCTTCTTTTTTTTTTAAATAAGGAAATCCTTTTCTCACATTGTGAGCATGACATAGCTCTGTCGGGAAGAAATTGCTCAACATGCTGAATATCTCCACCTCCTCTTTTCTGTCCAATAGGTGAATTTTGCAACAGTTCTGATTTTTGTAACTACTTTTACAGTAGAATAATGCACATGGAAGTCTTCAGTTTCTGTGTGATCTGAATTTGGTAGTTTATCTGCAGGATAAAAACAGGGCTTATCTTCAACCCGCTGCATGTGTGGTTTCAGAAGCTGGGCTGGTGAAATCCCCCACAGAAATAACAGTGTTAATTCACTTGTGTGTGTGATGTAAAGTAATGCGAGTTGTTGATTTGCAGTGTTATGCCAAGATGAAGGTGGTGAGGAAACTGATGCTATGGAAACCCCAGAGACTGTGGAAGAAGGTGAGACATGCATAATAAGATGGATTCTAGCTATGATAATGTACACTGTGGCCAAAAGTATGTGGACTTGGAAACTGACAAATGTTTCATTTCATTCAACTGAGCAAAATTCTTATTGAGATTTAAAATTGTTTTTAAGAGAGAACTGGTTGAGATGAAAGTATTAAAAAACAACCCATATATAATACAATACAAAGATCATATATTGTATATTCTGTGGAGTACTGTGCAAAAAAAAATTAGGCAATAAAAGTGAAGTGAAGAAAAATAATCTAATGACTAGTTTACAGTAATACAAAGTTGAGTAAACAGAAGCCTAACCCAAATGAAATTAATATTTGGTGTGAGCAGCTCCCTTCTAAACACCTGTGCACAGTCTCTAAGATACTCAGCCGGCAGGTTGTACGTACAACTCAGGGGACTTGCAGTAGATTTTCTCTGTGTCTTCATGTAATCCCAGACTGACTCCATCATGTTGAGGCTTCGGTGGGGGCCAAACCACCTGTTGCTGGGCTCCTTGTTCCTCTTGTCTCTGAAGATCATCCTCAGGTTTTGCTGAACTTGAAGCCTTCGAACCAGAAAATTACATTCAATTTGGAACTATCTGATTGACCTACATCCTTCTTTTAATTAGACCTGTTTTAAATCATGAGCTCTTTTCTCTGCCTGATTTTTTTGTGTTTTTTCTTTGGTCTTTTGACCTTGTGGATGGTTTCATAAGTGTAACTTGGTGCTCCTGAACCGTTTATGTGTCAGAGACTGGAAATCTGCAAGTGTTTATCTTATTATAAAAATACAGAGGTAAAGTTTACTATAATCTGTATACCGCTTACCAGAGGTTGAGAAACACCAGCCCAGGCAATAACCTGTGAAGGAGCTGTGGTCATTTACCTAAGTGGTGGTGGTGGTGGTGGTGGTGGGATTATTTTAATTATTTAATCCTTTACTTAACAGGTGGTCTTACTGAGACTTGGATACAGGGTTAAACATATATACAATCACACACAGATAATTCAGATAGTGGGATTACAAACACATTGGCAAAGCCTTTTAAATCTGTAAGAGAATTTTGAGAACATTTGAATCCATTTCTCACAAGTTCAGTTTGAACAAGATGTACAGCTAATGTTAAAATGTCCTGTGATCTGGTATTATTATGACATATCTTTAATAAGGATTTTTGTAACTCTTGGTGACGCTTTTACTTCCTCAACCAAGTTAAAAAGTATTGTTCTGGTTCAGAAACTGAGCTTTAAGACAGTTAACAACAAGTTTATACATTAGGGACACTGCCTATGAGAGTGAAAGCTGTCATAGTTGCATATTGCTGCAATGCCTACCACCACATGATGTGTGCTGTAATATTTGGATGACTACATATTTCTGGCTACATATTGCAAAAGACATTGCACTTGTTCCTCACTGAGTATTTTTGCAATTTTTATAACATGCTAATGTTTGGGTTTCCAGTGGAAGAAATACCTGACACTGAAGCCCCTCCGATGTCAAGCCCCTCTCCTACAGATGGTTCAGACACAGGTATAGTTTTTTATTTTTGTTGTTGGTTTAACTTTCGCCTTTCACCAATGCTTAAAAGTTCAGTTGCTGAAGATTTACTATCCCAATACTATATGATATCACTTCTTGGTTTCATATAGTGAAAAGAAGAAACAAAAGCAGTACATTAGATAATACATATTCACTGAAACCTTTCTGTAAAGTAATATATTGATTTTTTTTTCTGATGTTTCCAGGTGATGAGGACTCAGAAGGAGGAGGCTCTGGACTGGAGAATGATCTTATCCACCCAGGTATATCAGACGTAATACTGCTTGCACCAGGAAATGATATATTTCAGGATTCTGGTAAATTTCACAGTTATCACTATAAAATATTTAATAATCTTTTGGCCTAATGAAAGATAATGGCAACAGAACCCTTGCTTGTAATATGTTTCATTCAGAGGCCTTTTTGTATTTTCATAATTTTGCAGAAATGCAGCAGGGCACGTTTATCATAAAACAAACTAAATCATAAAACTGTTGATATTTCAGCGACAACAGAGGACACCAACGTCACTGTTATGCTACCTGTGGATGAAGGTTTGAGTCCCATCATCATCCTGGTCCCTGTGGTGTTGGTAGTGGTCATCATTGGCACCATAGTCTGCTGTATTTTCCTCAAACGCAGGTGGAACAAAAAAGCAGAGAGTCAAGGTACGTCCATTACAGCAGGTATTTCACCCAAGTTGCAAAAAAAAAAAAAAAAAGAAAAAGATGTCATCACACTCACACTTGATGCTGATGGTTTTGTTTTCATTTACAAGGGTTTACAAATGAAGGGGTGAATTGTAATTTTGTTTTCGGGACCTCAAGGCATTGAACAATATTAGATTTGAAAACTTAATGTAATATAATGACATCTGTCCGTGTTGATATCTGAGGAATATTTTATCAAATGTCAAATTACTTTTAATCTGACAGATAATATGATAACTACCTGCTAGATACCAGTATGGTGGGATGTTTTTTCTGACTTAATTTTTGTGTCATATCAAACTGATATTTAAAAAGTAATAAGCTGTTTTAACAACTATATAACTTCAAGGTCAAAATGGATGTTATTAATTGTTACTATCTGACATTTTATCACATTAAAGATGTTTAAAGCATGTTTTCTTTTTATAGATCTAAGACGAGAGGATCCATATTTGGATGGGCCAGACACCGAGAAGGTGCCAATGTATGTATTGTATATTGATTTACTTAAAATTTAACAAACATTTAGCAAACCGTTAAAAAACATTTCATAGATTGCTTAGTAAGATTTTTCCCACCATGTGAAGTCTAGCATCCTGTTGAAGAAACAATATCTATGTAGGCAGGAAGTGTAATGCATATGCTTCCGTGATATAGGCTATGTTTAAATACCACAGCATAAAGACAAGTCATCTTGCGGTGTTCTTTCTTCATCTTTATATCTGTTGCATGTCACCCATCAGTAAGTCTAGATCTTTCGACGTGATTAAATTGTTTTTTGCAGAGTGGCACAGTTATGCAGAGAGCTAAATATACTTTCAGTAACAGACAGCTGTTGGCTTTTGAAGTCTTAGCTGTAAGCAACTGTAAAAACAGCTTTTTATAGCCCAAAAAATACTAATTCACATAATAAAATTCATACATTCATGACGTTTTCCCCATTAACCCTTGAGAGCAAACGTGGTTGTGGTTTGGAGCACACAAGAATTGACTCATTTAATCAGCTGGACTCAGTCTTCAAACAGTTGATATGTGCACATGTACACTCTTGATCAGTTGGAACAAAAACCTACACCCAGACGGCCCTTTATGAAATGAGTTAGACATGCCTGCTCTGGAGGGGCAGCTGGAGTCAATCTCAGCGGACAATGGGTGAAAGGTGGTGTACACATGGACAGGCTCAAGGCTAAGATGTAGTGCTGACACAGACAACCATTCTCACTCACATTCCCACCTACAGCGATGTATAGTCACCACTTAACCTAAGCTACATATTTTTGGTCTGTGGGAGGAAGCCTGAATATCCGGAGAGAACCCACGGTGCCACCATGGGAAACTGGATGAGATACCATTTAAAAAAGTTAGACTGAATGTCTAGTCAAAACACTGAATAAATATAGTAAACAGGAAACTGATTCATGCAATTCTCAAATTAGTCAAAGTTGTCCCTCATGCTAAAATTAGTAAAACTCAGTAATTTATCTAGTAAATACAATACTAAAAGCAAAAAGAGTGAAATACATTCTATCAAAAGTAACATATGATTTACGTTACAGCTTTCTGCTTGGTTACCTGAAGCCTAAACTGAATGCAGAAAAACTAAATTAAAAAAGCTCAAATCAAAATTCAAACAGCTGTATTAAAAAAGAGTAGCCTATGCCACAGCCAGGGCTGTTTGTGAAGTATATGAAATGTGCTTGTCAATATTTGTTCTAACTCAAATAAGACAAAATGATCGGTAATGGTTTTTGTTTTGTTTTTTGTTTTTTTTAATTAGGTTTTTGAGCTCCATTTGATTTTCTCAAACATTTTGTGTCCTCATAGGCCTATGTTTGAAGAGGACGTGCCCTCTGTAATGGAGTTGGAGATGGAGGAGTTGGACCAATGGATGAAAAAAGACGGTAGGCTTCTGTTGATTAAAGGGAAAACAATAAAAAAAGGAAAGTTTGACGAGATAAGTAGATTTGTACCTCAAAAAAAAATCTGTCTAAAAGTAAAAGTTTTATGTAAAGCATTAAAAGACCAGTGTGTAGGATTTAGTGACATCTAGTGGTGAGATTGCAGATTTCAGCCAGATAAATACCCTTCCCTTCACCCGCCTCTTCAAAGGGCGAAACTCACAAAAAAGCTCAGGAAGTCAACTCTAAAGCCTGTTTTTGATTTGTTCATTTCAAACTTGGGGGTGCAACATGGAAGTAAGCCCCCAGGTGGAGTGCTGGGCTTTGAAGTAGTCTGTAAATGATACATTTTTTGAGCATCACAACCCCAATAAAATTACTCATTTTAGTATCAGAATTTGGTCCATTTGGTCTGATCATATTTGAAATTCCAGAAGAGCTGCGTGATTGAATCATTTTATCCCCATTCAAGCAGCCTCAGCCTGTAAAAGTTTCCACTGAGCATGCTCTACTGGCACATTGGACCTATGGAGCAGGCGCACTGTTTTCATAACATGCTCCAGTCTCAAATGCTTTGTCCAATACTCTTTATACAGCTGTGCATAAAAGAGCATCCACTCCCTCTGTATATCTGATTGAACACATACTTATGGAAATTATGTGATACATTATATACCATTAGATACCACTAAATTCTTCATACTCCACCTTTAACATGAGTCGGTACAGTCTATCCAGCAGAGGTCAGAGTTGCTTCATGAGAGGTGATACAGCACAGTGCCTAATGTAACTATTTGGTGTCACTTAATCAGCAAACTCTGTATATTTATTGTAACTTGATTACTTACCGTCATGACATGAATAATCACATTTATGAGTATTAAGTTTGATAGTTGGTTTGTTTGTGTGTTCTAGGTGAAGCAGAGGAGCCCACACAGCCTTAGGCCTCCATCTATTTATGGTGAGCACATTTTATACTTATATTTCTGTCTACTCAATGAAAACTACATTCAATAAGCTATTTATTTTGTGAGGCATTGAATTAGTGTACATTACTTTCAAATGTGGTATTTTTTTTGCTTAATTAATGAACCCTGAAGAAATGTTTTTATGCATTAAACACAAATATCAATGCATAAAGTGAAGATGCAGCAGAGGAGACTGTAAAATTAAATAGTACCAGCAACATGCTCCAGCAGGTGTAACTGTAACACACCTCTAATGAACTATCTCATCATGATTACACACATTTTAAAAAAAAATAAATATCTATTTGTGTGCCTGGGGAGTAGCCTACCCAATATACCATCAGAATTATGACCAACCTGTTATACACAGCTTGTCACACAGCACAGATCAACAGGCGACTTGAGTAATAAGATACCTTTCCAAGCAGTTTCCTTTTTCCTGCCAGCCTCTGTTTGTTGTGATGCACCAGCTGGTTTCAGTATAGCTGTGACTGATGAACTGTGACCCTTTTGTCATTACACAGGGTACTGTTTGAAAGCACAAACACTCCTAACATCTGTTAGTGATTACAAAAGGCATGCATGGAAGTGTGGCGCAACTTAACTCAGGATAGTCTCCTTACTGGAAGGGCTGGGAAAGCAAGGTCAAGGTCCGCTCCACTAACTGTTGACCAACGTCATTTACACGCTGCTTTTTCTCAGGATTTTATTTCCAAAGCTGTGCAAGGGTTAGAGGGTACTTTCCTTCAACCCGGAGGCTCTCTGTACACATTAGGTTACACAAGAGATCTCCGAACAGAAGTAAATGTGATGTTTCTGCAGTTGCACAATGTGATGCCATCTTCTGTGTTTCATTATCTATATGCAGCAGCTGAGCAGCACCCTGTTTGTCAGGCAATGTACAATGAAGCTGCTCTGAAATCAAGTTTTAAAAGCTACAAATTAATTTTGCATTGAAAATCAGAGCATGAAATCACTCTCACAAAAAATGTTGGTAAAATATTTAGAATATGTTAAGACTAAATTTAAGGAATAAACAGACACTTTTTGGGATAAGATGTAATCAAAAGCTCGCTGTTAAACGCCACTGACAAAATATTGTCTCATAAAGTTGTAGTCGTGACGTGGTAGCAAACAGTTTTCTGTTTACAGAGTAAATTAACATTTATTTGGAGTCGTGTTTCTGGACACTACACTAGTGTTAGCCCAATATTCGCTCTCTTTTTAGCTCTGTTTACATTTCCACCAACTCCTGAGGGAAATGTTTGTCTCTCCGGNCAGACTAGTGTTAGCCCAATATTCACTCTCTTTTTAGCTCTGTTTACATTTCCACCAACTCCTGAGGGAAATGTTTGTCTCTCCAGCAGCTAAATTCCCATTATGTTCACTACTAACTTTTTCTGTCTTTGGTGTTTGGCGCTGAAAGTAACGTACAAGATAATTTATCAGAGCTAAATAGTAAAATTGCTGGTTGGAAAACCAAAGCAATGAACTTAAGGACGCCATAAAGCGTAGAGCTGAGGGAAATTGTCAGGTGGTAATTTTCAGTGGATTCATCAAACCTTTGTACCTCACGCACAATCATTTATTATTCATAACAAGCACTGATTAATAATGGAGCAGTCTCAAGCATTTTTCCAGCCAATAACACAAAATGTAGCCCAATATCCACAGAAAAACACAAAGAATATTTATTTCCCAGAGAGTACAGTGGACACCACACAAAGCAGGATTACTGATACAACTGAATAATCTCATTAAAGAGTTATCAACACTTATAACTAATCAAAATAGCAAATAATGAAGTTTGTTTTTCAAATTCTGCTGAAATAACACGTTGAACAACAGACAAATATTGGGCACAAGTGAGTTAACGCCTTGGGTTTGTGGTGTGCAGAGTTAAATTCACACTTGGCTTACGATGATTGCAAATGAAAGTTTGCAGGTTGAGGTGTGGTTAGTTTTGCTGTTGGAGCTTGTTGTGAGTTCATTACGACTGCGGTGATTCTTCCTTGACACTTGTGTGAACACCCTTTTGTGCGTGTGGAGACGGATGACGACAGCAGTCAGGCTATTCATGGACTGTATAATACACAGTGTGAATAGTGTTGATTGGACATGTCTTCACCGCAGTCAAGATCAAATAAAACAGTTTGAATTACAGCGAATTTACAGGTGCAATATGGCGTGTTTTCTTTGATTTTGATGTACTAAAATGATCAACAAAAGTAATTTTACAGATTAAATTACAATATACATGTAATCAAGGTGTTAGTAAGCTTCTATAAAATGTAGTGTGAAGCTATTTCCTGAACATCTGTCTGTAAAGTCTCCCACCCCTTGTAACTAGTGCCGCCAGAGTTCAGATATTACAGAGGAACAACTCTCTTGCCTTTTACATTGTCACCTATTTCTCTTCTGATTCCTTTACTGCAGGTTAACTAAGGACACTCTCCCAGTATGCAAGGACAGGCAGTCAACAATGCACCACTTCCAACACTGAAGTTCTGACTTTTCTGCAATAATCTCACAACATTAAAACAATGTCAGTGACTACACAGAAAAACAGCTTTGGAAAACGCCTTCACAACTCTTAAAGGACGCTTACAAATTTCTCAGTTTTCTAAAGGTGACACCTCTTGGATTTCTACAGTGGACTTAAACATGCTTAATAATTGTTCTGCTGTTGTGTTGCGATGAGCATGTGCTCTGCTTTATGATAATGATCAGTGTTGTTCCCTTCATTCTTCATACTTTGCCTGTTTTTATTGTGTACTGAAACACCAATGTGCAGTATTTCTGTCTCCATGAATCAGCCAGACTGAAAAGTATTTAGTTTAAACCTTTAAAAAAACAAAAAACCACACACACACACACACACACACACACACACACACACACACACACACACACACACACACACACACACACACACACACACACACACACANCTCCTGTAGCTACTGAACACTCCCTTGTGCTGCAGATTCATGCAGTTGCAGACTATGTGGTCAACACAAAGCGCATTAGGTCAATACCCTTCTCCACCCCTCACAGATATGACTGCTCATAGTTTCTGCTGATGGTTTCTCTTCAGCTCAAAGCCTCTTTGTTGTATCACACTATGTGACTCTCTCCAGCTGCAGGTTTTAAAGGGGAAATATCCTGTTGAGGATTGTAGGCATGCATGACAGAAAAGACCGCTCCTTTTCATTCCTTTGCAAACTTATGGAGAAAGTGATTTTGTTCCGACGCGGTTTGAAATCTCAAAGCATGAAATCAGCAGCACTGTGTTC
Organism: Rastrelliger brachysoma; assembly: GCA_024605115.1. Classification (NCBI taxonomy): domain Eukaryota; kingdom Metazoa; phylum Chordata; class Actinopteri; order Scombriformes; family Scombridae; genus Rastrelliger; species Rastrelliger brachysoma. Next base: position 9,392 of record JANJYP010028882.1, read on the forward strand.
CTCAGTCTTTTGATAAATTATTGCCTGTTGCTGAAACAGCTTTCTAAAAGCTGCTACTGATAAGATTTCCATCTCACTGTAGATAATAAGCCACTGACTGAATAGTTAATTCTTACAGATATAGTTTAGATCTTTTATACCTGATTATGGCTTAAAAATGTTTGTTCTAAGCATTTGTGACACTGATATAAATAAGAGTACTACTTTCTGATTGTCAGTCAGTATTTTGCAGTATGTTGCACTGTAAATATGAGAATACAGTATACCAAAAGATGTTATTTTCAAGAAATGCCTTTTGTAAATATTTCTTATAAGGTTGTAGTGCTGTTGTAGCCGATATTTTTAATAAAAGTTCAATAAATGAAATATATGGTGAGGTTGACTTTGGGTTTTGAATTAAATGTTTCAATAACTATTTGATGGATTGCTTTCAAATTCAGATTAAGCATTCAAATTCCTCTGAGGATGAGTCCTGAAGACTCTGGAGACTCTTTGACTGGATTGGCTAGGGTCAGCCAGTACAGATATTCCTGGCCCCCAGCATGGTGGAAAATAATTACATTCACTCAAATAATGTACTTTAGTACAATTTTGAGGTACTTGAGTATATCCATTCAATGCTAGTTTAAATTTCCACTCCATTATATTTGAGTAAAATATATTTTACTATTTTTCAGATTAATATTTGACAAAATGGATAATATAACAGCTTTTATTTGAAATACAACACAATGTTAATAAAACCAGTGGTTTCCAACACTTCATCTTCTGATGTCTTACAAAAACAGTGTTTAGTCAGGGTCACATTTCAGATGTCTATGAGCTTCACCAAATAGTGATTTTTCCCTCTAATTTTCTCCCATGGATTCATTTCAATAAATGTTCAAATTATCCAGCAATGATCAGAGGAAAAAACTGAAGCAGATATGTTTCAGAACTTTGTTTTTTCTTCTGTCCTCTACCCATTTATCATCTCACAACCCCTAGCAAAAACTAGCTGCATGGCTCCTGCCATGGTGGAAACTACTCAAGTACTGTACTTAAGTACAATTTTGAGGTACTTAAGTATTTCCTGACTGTATTGCTACTCACCACTAGATCCCAGACCATTAATCTTGATGACTTTGGTGACTCCCTGACTTCATCTGTGCTGCCATGAAGCTGACATTTTCATTTCAGCTGCTGGATGGAAAAATATGAAATTTGATACGTATAACATTGCATATTACATTTATGCAAATATGATTTATTTTATTACAATAAAATGGTTCTTGTGTGATGTTTCCAACTCAAATCATTTGACACGACATCTACATTATATTCAGAACAGTTTAAAACTTTCAGTCCTTTAAATACAGAACAGCAAGTTTGAAGTGTGGTTCATCTGTTCGACATGTGCATCTGTCACTGTGTGCACTCTTCAGCTCTTATGTCTGCTGCTGTAAATCCACTCATCAGTCTGGCCTGTTTTTGTCTTCAAGCTATGTATGTCTGATGGACATGAATGAAAAGCTAATGAAATTCACACCACACAGAGATCTGTGGGAGTGAGGACAGATGATCAATGCAAAATACTAAACACAAATAAAAAAAATCATTCAAACACTACTAAATGAACATTGACATTTTTAGAAATGATTTTTATAACCTGCAAGATTTGTTTCGCAAATAAATCAACTACTCTTGTCAGACGATGTTGTGTTTGATAGCATGTTAAGACTCATACACCAAAGGCTTGTCCAGTCATTTTTATCATCTTAGAGATACTTTCAGAGGCACAGACACAATCTTACAAGCCTTCATCTTCTAAACCTTTGATTCCTACAACAACCTCCTCACTTATGTGAACCATGACTGCAGACTCCAATGAACTCTGTAATGAAGCCACTTTACACTGGCTGCGGTTAAGGTTCAGGACTGTTTTTTATAATCGAATCATCTTATTTGGTTATGTTAGGATATTCCAGTGATTTTACATGTCAAAAGGAGTTTACTGGTCGTGAGAAGAACTACTCAGCCTGTGAAGTCAGTTGTGTAATGTCTCCTGTGACTCCGCAGGAGCTTTTTCAAGTCTGACATCAGACATCAGACATCACGCAGGTTTATTGGCTCAGGCATGGTGACAGAAACCCTGTTATTACAAACAGAGAGTGTGGAGTTTGAAATATGTTGGTACTTTACCAGTAATGAAGGCTCAAGTGAAAGATGCTATCGACTTGTGTTATACAAAAAACGTATTTTTGGAGTTTTTGAAGGCTTTTTTACAGAATGAGTCCCCTAGACTGTATGGAAGTGTAATACGAAATCACTTCACTGCCCTTTCAAGGCTTTTATAGCTTTGTTTCCAGCGATATGTTGACCTTTTTGGTCCATATGAACCTGCATGTTGGCGAGATCTTTTGTCTGCTTTAGAGTGTTGCCGAGGAGTCAGAGTGTTTACAATCAGGGCTGGTTGAAATCAATGCATCTTTTAAATCTCTTATATTTTCATCTCAAAGTTTATCCCACTTATTATGGAGTGTATTGACTTGATACAACCTTATACAAAAACATGCTGTTACTTGAGTTATCTTTATTCATTATGTTGTGTAACTGTTTATCTTTCCTTTTTTTAATTCTAGTTCAGTTAAATGTCTTTACTGTCTCATAAGATGTGTTTCGGTCTATTAGATAATTCTTACCACAGTGACATTTGGTGAGAATACTTGCTGTTTTATTTACATGTAAACCAGTTTTGCCAGGATCTAGTGAGACCAAGTTTGTTTGCAAGTGGCACTGCCTCTGCACGCAGTAGGAAGAACCTGCGGCTGTTGTTGTGCACCTCAAAAAAGTTTTACTTGAGCCAAGTTGAATCAATCTTGACTTTAACCTTCCCAGTAAGGTAAATATTAGCAATATAAAATATTATTATATTCTAATCATTTATGAGTTGTCAGTTCATAACTGCCTCACACAAAACAACAAATACAAACTACAGCTAACAATTTTGCATGATCAGTTTTTCAATGTGAGGTAAAACAAAAAGCAGCAAACCCTCACATCTGACATGCTGAAACAAGCAGCATGACAATTCACTGACTTACTGTTGAGTGCATGATTGATTAAGAAACTAATAGATTTAAAACCAATCAATCAATTAATAGGTAAACTTCACTCTATAACATGAGAGACCTCACAGCAGGTATGATGTACTGCTGGTATGTGGAAGGACCAGTAAAAGCAACTTTCACAGTCTATATAAATTTAATGTAATCCCCAGGATGACACATTCATAACATCATATATCCAGTGACCCGTCTCTCTGAAAACTTTGTGGGCTGAATCACTGTCTACCCAGCAGGCACTGTTGCTGCCTGTCACACTCCATCAGCTCCATTTCACAGCCACACCAGCAGCAGTGTGCCTTCAAGAACTGCGATATTACAGAGCATCCTCCGTCTGTCGCAATCATCACATTCAGTCATTCTTGGGCAATCTTTGAGTGGAAAACACACAGCGTACACCAGGGAATTTGTGTGTGTGTGTGTGTGTGTGTGTGTGTGTGTGTGTGTGTGTGTGTGTGTGTGTGTGTGNTTATGTTTCTTCTTTTGTAGTGTCACGACAAACAATTTCATCCATGTGAAACCTTCCTCTGCTTCCCACCAAATATTGCCTCTTGCACCATTTGGACACATTTCATAAAACTGCAAAAGTAATGTCAACTGGAAGGGATTGAAGTACACCACTGGGGTCATGTCTTTGGTATTTGGGGGAATTTTGAGATCTGAAGTGTAGTTTGTATTTTATAATGTAATAATTTACGTTTGGTAGGATTTCTAAATGCTGATAGCACATTTTTTGGACTCAGTGCCCATGAGTTAGACTATTGTACACCAAGAAAACAGAAAAAACATAAGAAGAAATGCTTTTAAAAGTAGAAGAGTTAGTAGAATTGAATCTGTGGCAAACAGAAGTTTCTGGGTCATCATGTAGGGAATATTTGGGCAATCAATTGTTTTTCAATCAATGAAGAGATGGACAAAAAAGATAGAATAACAATTTAATTAACTGAGCAAAGAACGGAAAGATAATAACCTTTTTCTAGTATTTTTTTTAGATAAAACTGTAGAGTAAGGGTATTTGGAAATTTGAGCTCGTAAAATCAACACAACTCTCTGGCAAACTGAAAAATCTATTTTTTTTTTATTTGGCAGACATTTATATACAAAGCAACTTCTCAGAAACTCCCAGATGCAAAAGTCAGAAAGAGGATCCAGTACTTTTTTTAAAAATTAAGTAGTAAATAAATGGAAATAGACAAGTGCAAATAACTCTAATAGAAAACTAGTAGGTGAGGAGTTGCTTAAAGGAGCAATTACCATAAAAGCACACAGCTACAGCAGATTTCCCATATGAGTATATTTAGTAACCAAGTGAGGATATTTACAGTCTTTTGCTTTGTTTCCATTGTGTGCTTTTCAGTATCCCTTGACCAGATGCCAGTCCCAATTCCACACTTCTCAGGATCCCATATTTGATGCTTGGTGATATCTCGGGGTTTCAGACTGTCCCTGGAGGATTCAGATACAGGGCATGAAAATGACCATCAGCCAAAGCTAACCGTGGCTGGCACTGCAGGGCTAACTCGAGCAGCAGTGGCAGCACACTAATCCACGGTAGCTTGTGTTTGTGCCTATGAATAAATGAGGCTCAGTATATGATGGAAAGAATTGGGTCTAGGTTTTCATCCAGCGTGAGTTCTGACACACCGTGCAAATTAGGATTGGAGACTGTTTTTCTTTTGTTTTTTTTCTTAAACTTTATTGGTCAAATACATTTCCATTTTACATTTACCATGACAAAAGGATTAAGCAATAAATGTGTAAGGTCCAGTCAGAGCTTAAACTTTGATGTGCAGAAATAATAAGAAAAACAAAACATGATGAAAAATGTGGTGACGATATTTAATGTTGTTGATGATCTATTTGTTTTTTGTGTTTACTGTGTAAAGGAAGTTGGACGTTATTTTGGAAAACATTTGCTAATATTAATGAAAAGTCATATAAATTATGTATTAAAGTATTAACAATCTAGTAATTATTCAACATCTTGTAACTTTTGTCTCCATCTAAGTGTAAAAACCTCTATACAATCATCAAGCGCTACTGAATGATTAGTCCTCAGAATTAATAAATAGTAACAATTCATTAATCCATATTCTTTAAAGATTATTTAGTTTGATTATTCTTTTTTTTTTCATTGCTATCAGCACTATTTAAATATTTGATGGAGTTGTCATAGTACAGTATAACATAAAGACCGAGATAGATTACTGTAATTTTCCATATAAATAAGTGCTAAATAAACTTAACTGTGTTTATACTCATTACTTTAATTTTAGAGTTGGTCAATCATATCCACAANTAAGTGCTAAATAAACTTAACTCATTACTTTAATTTTAGAGTTGGTCAATCATATCCACAAGAGTATAATGAAAACATTTGAAATGCATAAAATCATAACATGTATGTTTTTTTTTTGCAAAAAAATGTATCTTAAAAGACTTTATTAATCAAAACATCTTCTCAGTATTTCTCAGTGTGCCTCCTAAAAAAAGTTTAACTTATACCAATGTCTTTCTTGAATTTCTTCAAATAAAGATGATTTTTTCATTAATATATTGCCCTAGTTTTGTTTTTAAAAACACTTTTCTTTGTTTAAATGGATTGTTTTCTGCTTGTTTTGTTCTTGTACCGAATTTTTTTTAAATTGTGTAGCTTAATTGTTTTCCTTTTTTTGTTATTGTATGGAAGCCCATTTCCATTTCTGCCAATGTGATGAAAAAGGTCTTGTAAGTCAATATAATGAGGAACTTACTCAAAATAATGACTTAGCATTTCAAAATAATTAAATAATCTATCAAAAAATGATGACTTAGTGTATCAAAATTATGAAATATTATCTCAAAATAATGACTTATTATCTTAAAATAATTACATAATCTATCCAAAAATGATGACTTAGTATATCAAAATAATAAAATACTATTTCAAAATAATGACATCTCAAAATAATGACTTAATATCTAAAAATAATTAGATACTATCTCAAAATAATGACTTTTATTATGACTTATTAGTTATTATTGGCTTTCATATTATTATTGCCTATTTTTCTCTCTAAATTGAAGGAGCGGGTGACTCTGTCCTGTTGACCTCCCCCTGAAATAAAGTTTTGAAAAAAAAAAACAAAAGAAAAAAAAAGCTCCCATCATCATATTGCGACAGCCTTTCTCTCCAGTGTCGGTGGAGACGAACAAACCTGGCGCTTGTTGAGGAGGCTGTGGACGGAAGATAAATCTCTCACCGCTTTTTTGTGGGGGATATCAGTGGACGTGTTTTAACCTCCTCTTTTAAAATGCTCATATGTCCCCCCGGAGCCAAACGGGGGTCTACCAGCAGTCTCCTCGGTGTGACAGAGCAGCTAGCCCGCTAACATCACACCAAACTCGGCTTCAGGTTTGTGTGTAGAGGCTAAGTTAGCTGCTAGCTGCTTCAGACACTGACTGGAGACCAACACACGGAGAGGGGGAGCTTTTACCTCCACTCCAGTACCTTGGATACGCGAAGCAAAGGAGGCCTGCTGCTGTCTTTTTCCATCTTCACATTTTCTGAGGTAAGCACAATGTTGAAATGATGCTCATTGTGTTGATAATATTTGCAGCAAAGCACCACAGTGTGTGTGAAGTGGGCCGTAGCATTAGCATAAGCTAAACACTTAGCTCCAAGGCTAGCCATGTTAGCATGTTGCTAACGCACTTTTTCTGTGGATGTGGAGCTTGTTAGCGACCTGGAAAATAAGTTTTAAAGGTGGTAGATTTAGCTTTATGTAGCTATCGTATAAAGTAGCTACCACCGATTGAAATAAGCTCGAGTGTGTTTGTTTAGTTTTTGTTTTTCTCTCATTCGGTTTTGCTCACTTGTGTCTTTCTTTAAAGTACCAAGTCAGTGAAAGGTGCAGAAAAGTGCAGAGAGTTGAGTCCGCATGCAACTTGCAAGTAGACAAAGTGGATATCCTTATGGCTTCAAACCTAAAGCGTGCAAAAGTAGATGAAGCTTTAGCATTTTCCTCTGCTATCTGGGGATTTAATACTAGCCGACTCCATGCAAAGTTATCTCCGGTTGTGTAGCTCCGGAGCCGGTTAGTAGAAATGTTTATATGCTGCTAAAGAATTGGAGGACACTAGTTGTGCTGTAAAAATAACTATATAACGTCTGGTTATCTGTCTATTATTTGCACACAGCTCCTAGTTTGTGAGGTTTCTATAGAGCAGGAGCTGATGCAGAGTATTACAATAAATCAGACCTGCAATAAGTCCTTCATGGAGGATAGAGGAGGTGTTGATTGAACTCTGTGGTCATAGTGGTAGCTTTAGGCTTGTGGTGTTTTTGCATTGTGTTGTGCTGTGTTATACCCAGAGGGGTGATGTGAAATGTAAATATTTGAGAAATTTCCTTACTCTTCATTGATAATAAACTAAACATCTCTGTGCTGTTGATCGTGACAAATCAACACGTGTGCGGTTGTGTCTTGGGCTTTGGGAAATGGTAATCAACATTTTCTGCCATTTTATAGACCAAGCAACTCATTAATTGAATCAAGAATATGATTAACAGATTAATCAATGAGGAAAGTTATCGTTAGTTGGTAACTGATCGTTTATTTAGAC